>CM026201.1:20587195-20802195 GCA_014839995.1 Xenentodon cancila
AGGTTAAAGACAAACCTGTTCTCAACTGCAGTTGAATAAAGTTCCAAATCTACGTTGTTACTTTTGAGGTTGTGCTATGTGATATTTTAATGTCCCTGTAAAACACTTTGAATCACCTTGTTGTTAAATTGTTCTATACAAAGAAACTTGCCTTGCCTTACTGGTCAGAAGTGTGTGTGTGTGTGTATATATATATATATATATATATATATATATATATATATATATATATATATATATATATATATATATATATATATATATATATATATAAATAAATAAAAAAAAAAACTTGTTCCTCACCCTCCGTGGGTGGTGTCCCTTCTAAGCTTGGGTCCTCTACCAGAGGCCAGGGAGCTTGAGGGTTCTGCGCAGTATCTTTGCTGTTCCTAACACTGCACTTTTCTGGACTGAGATATCTGAGGTTGTTCCGGGGATCTGCTGCAGCCACTCTTCCAGTTTGGGGGTTACTGCCCCGAGTGCTCCGATCACCACGGGCACTACTGTCACCTTCACCTTCCAGGCCTTCTCCAGCTCCTCTCTAAGCCCTTGGTATTTCTCAAGCTTCTCGTGTTCCTTTCGCCTGATGTTACCATCACTTGGTATTGCCACATCCACCACCACGGCTTTCCTCTGCCCTTTGTCTACCACCACGATGTCTGGTTGGTTTGCCATCACCATCCTGTCTGTCTGTATCTTGAAGTCCCACAGGAGCTTTGCTCTGTCATTTTCCACCACCTTGGGAGGTGTTTCCCATTTTGACCTTGGGGTTTCCAGCCCATACTCCACACAGATGTTTCTGTAGAGTATGCCCGCTACTTGGTTATGGCGTTCCATGTATGCTTTCCCTGCCAGCATCTTACACCCTGCAGTTATGTGCTGGATTGTTTCCGGTGCTTCTTTGCACAACCTACACCTTGGGTCTTGTCTGGTGTGGTATATCTGGGCCTCTATTGCTCTGGTGTTCAGAGCCTGCTCCTGTGCAGCCAGGACGAGTGCCTCTGTGCTGTCCTGTAGGCCAGCTCTCTCTAGCCATTGGTAGGACTTCTTGAGATCAGCCACTTCAGTTATGGTTCGATGGTACATCCCGTGTAGGGGCTTGTCCTCCCATGATGCTTCCTCCTCCAGCACCTCTTCACCTTGCCATTGTCTGAGGCATTCACTGAGTACGTCATCCGTTTGGGCCTTGTCCTTGATGTACTCATGGAGCTTGGCAGTTTCGTCCCGGATAGTGGCTTTCACACTCACTAGTCCTCGGCCTCCTTCCTTACGGCTTGCGTACAGTCTCAGGGTGCTGGATTTGGGGTGGAACCCACCATGCATGGTGAGGAGCTTCCTTGTCTTAACATCTGTGGTCTGTATCTCTTCCTTTGGCCACCTTATTATTCCTGCCGGGTATCTGATCACTGGCAGGGCGTAGCTATTTATTGCCCGGGACTTGTTCTTGCCATTGAGCTGGCTTCTTAGGACCTGCCTTACTCGCTGGAGGTATTTGGCTGTTGCCATTTTCCTTGTAGCCCCTTCGAGGTTACCATTTGCCTGTGGTATTCCAAGGTACTTGTAACTGTCCTCAATGTCTGCTATTGTTCCTTCTGGGACTGAGACCCCTTCTGTGTGGACCACCTTGCCTCTTTTTGTCACCATCCTCCTACATTTCTCAAGCCCGAATGACATCCCGATGTTGTTGCTGTAGATCCTGGTGGTGTGGATCAGGGAGTCTATGTCCCGCTCGCTCTTAGCGTACAGCTTGATGTCATCCATGTAGAGGAGGTGACTGATCGTAGCTCCATTCCTGAGGCGGTATCCATAGCCAGTCTTGTTGATTATTTGGCTTAGGGGGTTCAGACCTATGCAGAACAGCAGTGGGGACAGCGCATCTCCTTGGTATATGCCACATCTGATGGACACTTGGGCAAGTGGCTTGCCATTTGCCTCGAGAGTGGTTTTCCACAGGCCCATCAAGTTTGCAATGAAGGCCCTTAGAGTGCTGTTGATCTTGTACATCTCCAAGCACTCAGTGATCCATGTGTGTGGCATCGAGTCGTAGGCTTTCTTGTAATCAATCCAGGCAGTGCACAGGTTGGTATTTCGGGACTTGCAGTCTTGGGCGACTGTTCTGTCAACCAGGAGTTGGTGTTTGGCTCCTCTGGTATCTCTGCCTATGCCCTTCTGTGCTTTGCTCATGTATTGCTCCATGTGCCTGCTTATCTTAGTCGCAATGATGCCTGACAGGAGCTTCCATGTTGTGGAGAGGCAGGTTATTGGTCGGTAGTTAGATGGGGCTGCACCCTTTGTGGGATCCTTCAGGATCAGGATCGTTCGCCCTTCGGTTAGCCATTCTGGGTGAGTCCCATCTCTTAGCAGCTGGTTCATTTGTGCTGCCAGGCGCTCATGGAGTGCTGTGAGTTTCTTTAGCCAGTAGGCCTGGATCATGTCTGGGCCCGGTGCTGTCCAGTTTTTCATACCTGAGACTCTTTCTTGGATGTCTGCCACTGTGATGGTGACTGGTTTCTGGGAATATATATATATATATATTTATATATATATATATATATATGATGTATTTTATTGAGAGAAAAGAAGAAAATGATAACCAACATTTTGTGTGCTAAGTTTGCCATGCAGCCATGTGGGCTCTGTTGACTGTTGGTAAACATCAGAGTGGGACATCTCAAACTGCCAGTGAAAAGGTCGTTTTTCATTCACAATTATGTGCAAATGTTATGTTTTAATAACTGAACATGTACCACGTTTGAAGTCAACCTCCCACCCCACCCCCACCCCACCCATACTGTGTAATTAGATTATCCACTGAGGCTTTGTCTGTAATTGGGTTTTCTGTGAAGGCTACCACCGTCTCTAATTCATGATTGTGATTTATGCAGCTTAAAAAATGCAGGAAGCAAGGCAAATAAACTAATTATAAAGTAGAACTGCACACAGCTCAATTTGAATTAGTTGGCTGGAGTAACTAATGAGGATTTTAATTATTTATCTATTTATTATTCCTTTGTATGGTGTCAATCTACAGGTTGCTAATATGTAGAGATATGACTTCATGGCAGTGCAGCCTAAGGGGGACACAAGGCAGTGTCTTTCTTGTGCTGTGTGCATAGGCAGAGAGAGAAGAGGAAAGTCAAGGCTCCAGCACTGCGAGTAGGGACTTTGAATATAGGGACAATGACAGGAAAAACTAGAGAGTTGGTTGGCGTGATGATGCAGTGGAGGAGGGTGGATAAACTGTATGACCAGAAGACCAGGCGGAAAGGTAGCAAGGCAAGGAGCCTAGCAGCAGGATTTAAGCTGGTCTATCATGGTGCTGAGGGGAAGAGGAATTGAGTAGAAGTTATCTTGAAAGAGGAGTTTGTTAGGAATGTTCTGGAGGTGAAAAGGGTGTCAGAGTGATGACTCTAAAGGTGTGGTGTTCAATGTTGTCAGTGGTTCTGCCCCACAGGTAGAATGAGTTAGAAGAGAAGGTGAAGTTCTGGTGTGAGTTAGATGAAGTGATGCAGAGTATCCCCAGAGCAGAGAGAGTGGTGATTGGAGCAGACTTCAGTGGACATGCCGGTGCAGGCAACAGAGGTGATGAGAAAGTGATGGGCAGGTTTAGTATCTAGGACCAAAATGCAGACGGACAGGTGGTGGTAGACTTTGCAAAAAGGATGGACATGGTTGTAGAGATTACTTTCTTTCAGAAGTGGCAAGAACACAGGGTCACTTATAAGAGTGGAGGTAGCTGTGTAGCATGACTCTGGTAGTGAAGAAGATGAAGAGGGCAAAGATGGAGCAGAGGATGAAGTGGTAGGAACTGAAAAAGAAAGAGTGTAGTGTGGCTTCCAGGGAGGATTTGAGGCAGGCTCTGGGTGGCCAGGAGGCGCTTATAGATGACTGGACAACTGCAGAGATGGGAAGGATGTGCAGCAGGTTAGGATGGTGAAGGCTAAAGAGGGAAATGTTGACAGGAGCCAGAAATGTGATAGGAAGATGGAAAGAATACTTTGAAGAGTTGATGACTGAGGAAAATGAACAGAACGATGAGTAGAAGAAGGTGACTGTTGTGGACCACAAAGTACCAAAAATTAGTAAAGGTGAGGTTTAAGAGGGAATTTAAGAGGATGAAGAGTGAAAAGGCAGTTGATCCTGATGATATACCTGCAGAGGTATGGAAGTGTCTAGGAGAGGTGGCAATACATTGTTTGACTCAGTTGACTCAGTTAATTCCTCAGCCTGAGGAATGAATACAAAGTGTGATGGTGCCGATCTTTAAGAACAAGAGAGACGTGCAGATTTGCGGCAGCGACAGGGGAATAAAGTTGATGATCCAAACATTGACGCTGTGGGAAAGAGTCATAGAAACTACGTACGGATTCAGATTTGATCACCCAGGACATGTTTAAAGGTGGTATTGGATATTTGTGTCCACGTTTTCTTGGTAGTTTGAACATGAAACCATCTTAGGACGGGTTTAGGGATGCCCAGCAAACTAACATCATTGACAACTCATATGATTTTGTGTGCAAATTACCACAATTGATCTTTTTCATTAGAATTTTTGCTCATGCGTGTGGCAGCTCTTTTTTCAGGGTGTACTGCATTCATCCTGATATGCATTATATTTACATTTGGTGTTTTAAAGTTGAAATTATGTGGGGGTTTTTGCATTTAGAGTGGGATTGACAGATCTAATCATGCAAAAACGCTTTTGGGTACATGTAATAATGTCAGATGTAAATACACATGCATGTTGCTGGCCACTTGTGATCGGATTTCTTAGGATGCATGTTAACGCCAGGTCTAAACTGGGACATGGAGCCCAAAGTTGAGTCTTATAGAAGCAAGATATCCATAACAATCTGTAAACAATGAAAAAAGTCAGTGTATCCTTGTCAGGATAGCCGTACAAGTTTGTGCAAAAAGTGACCGTTTTTTGCTTTTCTTCATAACAAAATAGAGCATCCAGACCCGTTGTGTGACACACACATCTCAGCAACCTCTAGAGCTGCACTGTGGCTGTTTTCCAGCTATGATTTCAGCAAGTTGCCCATCTTTTTATGTGTGAGGTAAATGTGAGAAAAGTTGTTCTGAACAAAATACACAGCTAAAAAGACTTTAAAAACGTGTTTACCTTTTATAATAATGATTCCCTTTTAAGTGACAATAATGATTATTTTCTTGTTAAAGAATACTTTTTCAGAGGAATATTAGTTGGTTTTTTTTAATAGTGTCTTCTGGCTGTCTTGATCTTCCCTCGCTACTATCGGCCAAAACCTCTCACACTAACTGTGCACTTGTAGCACAGTGACACACATCGACAGCGATGGTCAGTGATGGAGCTGGGTCACACAGCTACAGTGGAAATCATGGCAGAGATAACTAAGCAACCTGATAGAGTAATGAGACAAGTGAGGAAGAGGCAACAGAGACTGAGCAAGACAGCACTCTTGTGCAGCTGGATGTGATTGGTCTCATTTTAAACTCTGCTCTTCACTTTTTGAGTTATATCAACCACAGATTACACAAAACTGCACTTTTATAATCATGGTCAAAGCATTGCTTTTTAAAAACATTGTCTACATGTATATAATGAATATATACATGCAGATGTGAAACTGGCCTGAGGTATGCAAAGATGTGAAAGTCTGTTTTCTCAGGTTTTTTTTTCTCTTCTCACTATAGTTACAAAATAAAACAGGATCGCAAATTCTTCACTGTAATATTTGTATTTGGCATTTTTCATCACTGCTCCTTAACTCTCAGCTACTAAACAGCCCAGTGTCTAATGGAAGTCTATTCCATCAAGAATCTATTAAGCCTTAATTTAAGAGGCTATAGGAAAGAAAAATATATAACTTCATCATTATAAAACTACATATTATCAGTAACAAATGATCTGTGATAGGGGTGACAACAGTGCTCCTGGCAACTGGCATTATACTTCTTTGATGGCAACATTAATATACAGCAGTTCTCTTACATTTTATGTAAATGCATTTCATTCAAAACAACTTCTTTTCCAGAGACATCATGTATTCTTTATCAAGACAATGCTATAATAATCATTTATGTTTCGCAGATGTGGCTCTGCAGCTTGTATAAGCTCATTATACTGTGTCTCTCTTTGCATCCTTGAGATTTTCATGTGAGCGCAGATTATCAACAGAAATATTACTTTATTACATTGGATGTTTTAAAGTTTAATGGATTTTTGCTGGAAATTCTGCCAAGAAAAGATTGAACAGTCTTTTGTAGTTATGTCCAAAAAATGCACCAATAGTATTTGGGTAATTTGTAAGTTGAAACCAGCAAATGTTTAAACTGTGTATCTGCTGGTTGATGTGAATTGTTCCAGTGTTTGCAGTAATCGCTAATGTTGTGGGCTGTTATCCTATTTGATTTGTATATCCGGTCTCACTATGATGGATGGCGCTCGTCTTTCCCCATTACATCTTGGAAAGGTTCAGCCCCCCACAACCCTAAACATGATGGAGCGGCTATAGGAGATGGATGAGTAGAGTGAGGGATGGATGGATACTCGTTCTTTATACCACTCTTGCATTTGCATGCATTGAGTATTTTGCAGTGTGATGTGTTGTAGAGAGGTGTCATGATTTTATCAAATCTGTCTGACATAATTCCATGTCGCCCTGTTGGTCGAAATGTGAAACTTTGTGAAGATGATATTGTCCTTTCATCTCCTGTGATTTCCTGTAACTGTAACCAAAATAGCAACTATTGACTGTCCACACACACCTTTCTACTTGTGTCTCCATAATGTAAACTATGATATAAGCAGTATCTTTAAAGATAGAGGTGACGGAGACGGTTCTCTGTAGAGTGGCATTAAAAAAATAAATAAAAAAATTAAAAAGATCCACAACTACTCCCTTCAACATGCATATATGTGTTTTATGTGTGTCTATGTGATGTAAACAAGTCCATAAGTTTCTCACGTCTCCTCTTCTTTCCTCAGAAACTAAAGCAGAGCTTGAGGATCTAATGGCAGACATCAAGAAGTTAGCCAACAAAGTTCGTTCTAAATTAAAGAGTAAGTAAAATACTGATCGAGATGCAACTCCATTTTTTTCCGGCCGCTTACATTTTGTTCTGGTATTTGTCTATTTGGCACTTTGTGAGTCTGTAAAAACTACCTATCTCGATTTTTTTTTTTTAAAACTCAGTGAAAAGTTGCAGTTGTGGTGTCTATCGCAGTCATTTTTTTTTCAATTAAACTGCAGAATACAACATTATTTGACCTTTTGCTTATTGATTTTTTTTTTTTTTTTTTTGCCATTGATTAGATGTTCAAAAACTGAATATTGTCTAGCCGAGACATCTCTAAAGAATTGAAGGTAAAAATTACAGCCAACATACATACTGTACATTGTGACTGGAGCTTAGGAAGGAATCGTGTGCGGTGCATCATGAGGGGTCTCCCAGTTAAATAAATACTCATACTCATAATAATAAATAATTTACATCGTACTAAACTAGGTACTGCATGTTTGTGTTTTATATTCATTTAAGTTTAGTTCAACTCCGGCAGAAACTCCTTTGTTCTATCTTATTAAGCAATCAGTTGATCATGGAAAAAGATTTTTTTAAAAAAGTAAATTAATGATGAAAGCAATCTTTACTGTCCGATATATAAAACAATATCATGACCTGAGTAAAGCTCCAGCATGAGCTTGTGTAATGGCCCTGCTGCAGCGCCAGGAGCACATAGAGGGCCACAAGTAAGACGTAAAGAGACAGTGAACTGCATAGCCTTTGACAGCTGGCAGACAGTTCAATTTACTCTCGTACATTCTGTAGTGCAGTGGGAAGTGTCACTCTCCGCAAAGGTGGTGGAGGCTATGAATCTAGAGCACATCAAAGTTTTATTCATCCTTGTGCACATCCTTGTTCGTATCATATCGCACATCCATCAAGTATGAGGAGGGTTCTTGTTTTTTGGGGTTTTTTGTCTCTTTATTTTTATCTCAGTGTGTGCCTGAGATGGTTATAATCATCTTATGCTTACGTTGTATTTCTGAGATAGTGTATTTTAATTCCTGTGTCCCCCTACATGAGTCATTTTCTATTTACAAACAATAAAAAAAAAAAAAAACAATTTCTCCCTTCAGGGCTCAGGTGGTAAAGAATAGAGGTCAGAGATAAAATGTCTGTATGTAGTTGAAGATAATTGCCCTCGTCCTTCATCCCTACAGCCTGCAGGCCAGCACATGCTGCACGTCTGTCTGTCAAATATGCAGTATTACATGCAGTCAATACAAATGCTGTTACAAAGAACAACCACTAAATGCGTCACTTTAGTTTGCATAACATTTTGTGACAGAACTTGGCTGATCTCTGTGGATGCATTTAATTTGCATCTTTGTCAAACTTCGCACTATAACAGATTCTTAAGGAGCTACGTTAAATGCGGTATTAATAGATCCAGTTAGACAGTTTTGACTAGGTAGCAGAAGGCAGCTTGGTGTTCTGCTGTGAAAATGATTCAATCTTTTTCTGGTATGGTAGCGCTAAAAGGTAACATTTGCTCCAGAAATGGATTTCTACACAGTGGCGCAGGTTACAGGACCAGATCATCCAACATACAATTCATTTATCTCAAACTTTGGTCTTAGGAGCTCGTTCCAATAAGCGCTACAGTTGTTCATTTTAACCCAATAAATGCTGAGATTTCCTCCCCTGAGACTGGCAACTGTCTCAAATCTTTTCCACTGGTGGATTCAAAGTTGTGTGAAAACGGCCTCATGACCCTTCCCCGGATGACGCTGGTCACGCCTGCTGATGAGCAAACAATCAAATGGGTTTAGCACATAAAAGCACATGTTTCAACGTTGTTAGAGGGAAAGTTTCAACGTATACCAAACATTACAGGGAAGAATTCAAAATGTGTTTGGTTTTGGGCGACACCTTGGTGCTCTGAGAGCAGCCTTATTTTGTAAGGACACAAGTTTATCAAGATCAAGGGCTGGGTTTCATCAATCCCGCAAAGGTTTTGAAACCATATTCATGTTATGACGTCTCATTTAACATTATGCCTAAATTATTCATACCACAGAATACATTAAAATAAATCAAAACCACTGTGCAATTTCCTGGATCAATCAATAAATAATACTCTGCCTTGAAGCAGGAGCCATTATTAGGACTAATCAATAAATTGATGTTATGTCAGCTAAAGTTACATTTTCACGTTTTCTTTGTTTAGAGACCCGGAGCTTTTAGCATCAACCGGAAGAAGCAGAGTTCACAATGAAGCTGCATGTGGAAATTTCTTTCCAAAAACTTGCTGTTACAGACATCTAATTACATTTGAAGTATCAGGGAAAAAAAGTCAAATTAGCTACAATTTGGTGTAATTTACTCATGAAGTACTTCATAATGCCGCTCTCTTTAATTAGCAATATCACATTCAAAACAAATTCCTCCCGTGGAACTTCCTGAGGTGTGACTGTGAAGGAGAAGTCAGGAAAGTGCCGATGCTCTTTCAAAAGAACCACCTCTGTGTCATCCAAATAATTTGAACTTTCTTCAAAAATGTCCTAATTATAAGGGCTTTCCACAATTGTACCCTTTCATTTTTTTAATGCGTGATTTTATGGGTTAACATGTGTCATGTAGATGTGCACTAAGTCATTTATTGTAATCTTGCCAATCATCCATCCATTAATTTCCACTTATCTGTGTTCAGGTTACAGGGGCAGCAGCCTGGTATTCTAAATATGCTGTTTAAATTAAATATGACAATCCACTTTCGTGGTGATTGAAGTTTTCTGTTTACATCTCACCCACTGAATTGCAGGTGTTGAGCTAGAATTTGTCTAAATCTGAGAAGTTTGACTGTCTCTCTATTCACAGTTCAAACCTTAATAGGTAAGTAGTTGGCCGTACATTTTGTTCTTGTAGTTCTTAAGGCAGGATGCTACAAAACATGTAAACCCAGAAAGCACTGAAACATGATGAGAAACAGGACTTGTGCAAAATTGCATTGGAGGTGTTAAGCGGGTCAGTAATGCAGAGCTGGAATGGTGGCGGATCCATTTGAAGACAAGCCGGGCTGTGCCGTTTCCTTTTCACCGTGAATACAACCAGAACAACTGGAGGAGGCTGGTTGAACTTGTGTGTGGCAGGTCAGATGACATAAACAAGTCTTGTATATTGACTGGTTGCAGCTGGTGGGTTTCTGCTCCAGAACAGCTCACTCCACTGCTGCAATTATGCAGACAGACTCCGAGCTAAGGAGGAATAGTCGGTGGAGAGGCAAGCGTGGCATTCATAACGATTTTGTTCCCTGGTATTTGCTCTTGCACATCCACTATAAAATCACTCTTCCTCTCGACCAAGTCATAACAAAGTCTCTTAAGAGCAAAAGTTGCTGTTTTTTTTGTTTGTTTTCTTCCATGAGTTTGAATCGGGTTTATTATGACTCAGAAATCGTTTTAATTTAGATTTAGACTCAAAGATGAGTACAGTGTCTCACCATCCTTTTGGCAGCTTGCAGCGAGGTTCACTGAACACATTACTTCTCTCATGAAAACTGTCTTTTGTAATTTTATTGACATCATCATCTCCGTTTAGCTTCTATAATCAGTTTTTCAGTGCCGGCCTGGCTCTGTTTAGTCTCTGAGAAAAACACAAATCATCTTGTCATTTGTGTGCTGATATGAAATTCTGGTGGCAGCTAATTGTGTTGTTGACTTTATTTACTGTATTTCTTGGTGCTACATTTTAAGGTGAGCGGGTGAGCGCTCAGCTGCTAATCCATTTCTTTTTCTCGTCTTGCTTGTCAAGGTATCCAGCAGACTATTGAGCAAGAGGAGGGGCAGAACAGGTCATCAGCTGACCTGAGGATACGTAAAACACAGGTACAGTTCAGCCAACAGGTAACACTTGCATCCCAGTTGAATGCATGTGTTAGAAAAAGGGTTGAAAACATTAACTTGTTGCTGTATTTACTGCAGTGGAAGACCACGGATAACTGAACTGTATAGTTACATATGTAGTTATATTTTCTTTCCTGTAAAAAGTGAGATCTGTGAGCATCTATTATGTACATTCAGGCCACAGTTACACGTGTGCATAAGCACCTTCCTGCTTCTTGTTCCCTTAAAAATTGTTACATTTGAATTTGGAGTCCAGCGCCGACAGCGAGCAGGCCGAGGTGAAGTGTCTTTGTGTTTGTTGTTGTTGTTTCTCCAGCACTCAACACTGTCCCGAAAGTTTGTGGAGGTCATGTCAGAATACAACACCACCCAGTCGGACTACAGGGAGCGCTGCAAGGGACGCATTCAGAGACAGCTGGAGATCAGTAAGTAAACTGGGGAGACTAAGTCTTCACTGAATGGATCTGAAATATAAAAATGTGCTTTCAGTCCTGTAGTGTTTTTGTCTCCTTCATTTTCCTAGGTTTCACACAGAAACTAGTTAGTCTTTTGGTCATACCAAGTACCTACATTTTAAATTCTAGTATGAAGACAACATGAATATAAGAAAAGTTGCAGTTCACTGACTGACCACTGGGGGCTGGCTCTGAAAGCGAGTCAATCTCCTCTGACACCCATGCTAAATGTCCAAATTTGCAGCAGAAATTAAACTATTTACAACCTTTGGTTGAGTTTGGTCTCCATAGGTAGATTTCATAGACATAACTGTGCAGGTGGGGATTTTTTTTATTTTTTTTATTGTACCACATCATGTAAAGTTTTATTATTCAATAAATAATGTATGATTAGGGACCTAAAAAGCCTAAAAAGACATTTTATTTTGCAAATAAGGACATCTAACCTTTTGTTTTATTTATAAGATGCGTAAAAGATACATATGAGCATCATCAAGTTGTACAAAACAACATTGAATTTCTATTCTTTTTGCCAGACTTTACATTGATGATACTTTAGTATACCACCGAGAGTTAAATACCTCCCTGTTATTTTCTACACCCTTTTTTAACTCTGTGTTTGTCAGGTCTGTCAAATCCTAGTTCAGCCTCTCCTTCAGGGTTGGATCTGCCTCTCTTGTAATTTGGAGAAGAATACTGTACATTTTTATATTCATGTTGGACTAAAAGAACAGACTGAAGTTTAGAGTCATATTTTCTTATCCAACATTACTTTGATATTTTTCCTGTACAAAACCCTGGTACCTGTTAACAATCATAAGTTATATGCATAATAATTAGACACAAATATACACAGATCAGACTGGTATAATGCTATAATTTCAGTATAATGCAGTATTTTATGGACAAACTGTGTCCTTACATTCATGTGAATATGACTTTGTCCCACCAGCTTTATAATAACAGACACTGAGCACATCCTCCCTGAGGCAGCAGGAGCACCTTACAGCAACGCTCAATCTCAACAAGGCAAATGTATCTGACACATTGCAAAAAAATCTTTTTAATAAAATCAAACTGCTTTAGTGTGAAATCACAGGTGCACCCTGCAGACAGTTTGATGAATATGCTTCTGCTATCTTTTATCTGTGGACCAACCAACTAATATTGTTAAATTGTGCAACTCTCATGCCTGGCATGTCCCACCAGTTCAGCGGCCTGACAGGGAGAGAGATCTGGTATTGATGAATTGTGGGAGCAGTATTTCCATTTATCCCAGCTGTCTCTAGTGAAAGTTTGTAAAACTTCCTAAAAAAGCTAAAAAATTTGGGTTTGAGCTGTAATTTAAGCTGTTATCCTTAACTGACCATCACACTTCACACAATCAGTCCACCGATCATCCACTTGCTCCTGTAGCTCGGTACCTTTGAGTAGGTGCGCAGCCCTTTAACCTTCACGATGCATCCATCAATCCATCCAAACATCTTCTTCCACCTATCTGGGGTTAGGTCATGGGGGCAGTAGCCTCCAAAATCCAGACTTCCCTCTCCCCAAACACTTCGTCTAGCTCATTTGGGGGGATCCAAAGGTTTTCCCAAACCAACCAAGAGACATAGTCCCTCCAGCGTGTCCTGGGTCTTCCCCGGGGTTTCCTCCCAGTGGGATGTGCCCTCCAGGATGACTGAGCTTCTCAACCTATCTCTAAGGGAAAGCCCAGACACCTTGCAGAGGAAACTCATTTTGGCCACTTGTATCCGGGATCTCCAGGATTTTGCTCTTCAATTCCCTGCAACATCTGTGTGCCATGTTTTGACTTTGCTCTCATCAGAATCAATCTTCCTCTTTTCATGTGCAGTTTAAAAAGGCAACCAGAGTTCTGCCAATTCTGGCATCCAGGGACGATGCAGTTCACCCAACTAGCTGTGTTATTCTGTACATACAGACATGGACACATTTGTTGGTACCCTTGGATTAAAGAAAGCCACTATGGCTAACAAAATGATATTTTACTAAAAGGTGACTAATGAAAAGGAGACATTGCAGATCTGACACCATCTGTCACCATTTGAGCTAAAGTGGACTTAATGAAAGACGACCGTGGAGGACTCCGCTGTTAAAAGCAAATCACAAAAAAGTCAGACTGGAATTTGTCAAAAACTGTTCTTTTGTCAGTTTCAAGTTATTTCAGTGACCATTGTGGGTTTTTCTTTCTTCACTGAAAGGTACCAACAAATTCAAACAAAGTAGCACGATGGCCTAGTTCAAGGCAATGACATTATTTCATAATTATAATAATGCAGCGTCAGGAGTAGTGTCCTGGCACGTCAGCCTCTTAAACTTCAGGATGATAGTCGACACATCGTCATAAATAAGAGACTACATTTAATAGACATTTTAAGAGAAATTTCAGTTTAACCCATCCACATTCTGTTATGAATGTGTCTGGTGCGGTGTACCAAAACAACACTGAAACCACTTTCCACAACACAAATACCGCCAAACACCCACACCCATATGTATGCACATGCCAGGTTACCACAGCTCAGATCCGAGCTCCTCTCACGCGTGTCACACTGTATGTGTAATGTGATTTGACAGGTATTAGCTGCAGGCCTCGGGTTCCTACCGACTCGGCTTCTGCCACATCATCCTGGCAGGCTAAACCATGCCAGCTGCCCCTAACAGTCACCATGATGGAGTCACTTTATATACAAAGCACACACATGGATGCATACAAAGACGAACGCCATGACTCATTTAGTGGTAATATCAGAGGAAAGCAAGGACGGTTACTGTAGTTGCAGGCCACTTGGATTAAATGTAATTTCCTCTGGCCATCTGTCAGTTGGAGTGGACACACGAGGCCCGTTTATATGTGTGAGCTCCACCCTGTATCTACACACCGAATGTGGCCCACTTAAAGGGACAATAGAGGTCACAACATTTTACTGGGTTAATTAAAGGACTAGCACAAACGCATCTCTTTGAGTCTCACACAAACACACACCCGGTTTCTTTTTTCCTTGAACTCCTCCAGCTTCATTTGGGTTTGATTTGTCAGCTGGTGGAGTCGCAGGAAGTCGTTGCAGACATCACCTTTCGCCAAGGAAGGCATTTGACACAGAGATGGAATGACAGAATAGACAAACATTTTAAGTTTATAGCAAAAAACAAAACAAAATGAATGAATGGGAAAAAAAAGGTTCACAAGTCTTCCGTTTAATTATATTAAACTGTATACAGGTAGCAGGTAGGCTGTGTCTTTGTTACAGCCCCTTTGAGCGGTTGGTGTGTGAATCACTGAGAAGCTTTCATTCCAGTTGTACGGAGACCAAATGGCCGATACCAATGAGCTCTGATGCTCCATCCTCCTAAAGCACTCCCACAGGCCACGGTGAAGGACTGGTCCTACGCCTTTTCAGAGTCCACATAAAGATGGACACTGCTTTAGTAATCTCCTTGCAAGGACCAACGTTCTCTGACCAGTATGAAAGCTGCATCGTTCCTCCTGAATTTGAGGATCGCCTGTTGGGTGGACTCTTTTCTCCAGCACCTAAGGAGGCGGAGAAAATGGAAGTGTTTGATTTGAAAAGGTATCAGCTTTTTTAAAATGCAGGTCAAAATTGTACATGAATATGAATCATTTTTGGTCTTGATTGTAATTGCATACAGAGCCGTGAGCAAACGGGGTGACCCAGCTGGATCGAGGGGTAAGGTGGTCACAGGCTTTGCAGGGCATCTCTGACATTTGATTTTTTTTTTTTTTTTTTTTTTAAATGCTTGTTTCCCAGCAGACGACTCCTTTTAGCTGGCTGAGTCATGCTAACAACCCCAGTATGAAATAAACAATTTACATGCTTATGGATAAAGAAAAAGATCAAAGAAAATACTCACTTTTTTTGTAAGTCATGTGCAGGGTCAAGCTTCAATGAGCAGAACCATGAAAATCACTTGACTCTTTTGTTTCCCACGTCTGAACATTTGTGCAGCCTTTTCACTCGGCTCCTCTGGGATCTCACTTTGTCTGTTACATAACAACGGGAATGAAATAATGCTCCTACTGGAAGCAACATAGTATTAATGATTTAATAGTCTATAAAACACTACAGGCATTGTAAGACTTTTTGGCTTCATATCAGCCTTTTCAGGGTTTGGGTCTCCATGGCAACAAATAAGTACCTCCCTCACAGCCTGTCATGGCTTTAAAAAAAAAAAAAACGTGTGTGTGTGTGTATGTGTGTGTGTGTGAAGTGAGATAAATAGGGAAGGAGACCACAAGAGTGTTTTGTTTGTGTGCATGTGTGCTTGTCCTCATCCTCTTATTTGTCAAACTGCTGTCAATTGTGGTTAGTGAGCATGAGTAGATTCATAAGCTTGGTAATAAAAATGTATTGCCACATAATCACACATAAATGGAATTCACTGGTTTGATGTGGATACCAGGTTTGGACCAGATGCAGCCTTGCATCTGCTCTGTGAATGTAAAGAGAAATGAACACACTTTCACTTGCAACGTTCAACAGCTGCTTCATCAGTATTCTGTTCATGAAACCAATCACTGGACCCGACTCCCGACTGTCATCACTCACCATCGACGTACCTGCTTTGCCGCCGAGGCCCACAACAACCGCCCAAGTCTCAAACATACGCAGTGCCCGCGCATTCTCTCACACAGTCTTGATTAGTTCATGAATGTGGGATTTTTGGAGCCACCTCCGAAGTCTTGTATGAGCCACAGCTCCTGGGGGCACAGTGGTGAGAAAGTAGTTCAGTGTTTCTGGAGACGCTTAACCATTTGCCACAAGATTGATACCACTGTCATGGTTTTGCAGTGTGTATGATAAAAAAACAGGTAAACCATTTCTTTCTAGAGCTACCAAAATCCTCCTACTGACACTTCTGAATGTGTAATTACAGGGACCGACCCGCTGGCAGCAGCAGCATCCTCCGCTCAGCCGCCTTGTTTTTGCCCCTGCTTCCTTCTGCTCTGTTGATAATCATATTTCTCCAAAAGTCACAATATTCCTTCACAAATGCATGTAATTTCCCATGAGAGTTGCACTTTGAATAGTTATAAATCATTTATCAGGACAGATTGAGGTCACTAAATACTAAAACTCATCAGCACGCTAAATAAAGAAAGACAGCATCGCTTACAAGAGAACTATTTTGATTGTTTTTGCTTTTCTTTTCATAAAATATTAACTTTTTTTTTATTTATTCAATATTAAGTCAAGTTCATTAATATAGCACATTTAAAACATCTTTCACCGATGAAAAATTATAACAGCCAATAAGACAAAAATGTGACTAACTAAAAATGAAATAAACTAACCTAAAGGATATAAAATAAGGCATGATGATAGAAACTGACTTAAAGGCAATAAAAACATTGCATATGAAATTGGGAGAAGAGAAAATCAACAGATTCTCTGCATGTCCACTACATTTAATTCATAGGGGCTGACAGACAATAAACTGTACAGACCTTTTTGACCACAGGCACTCTGACTTGTCGCAGTTGGAGAAGCACAGATTTAATTAATGATGGCTCAGTTCCATTAAATGTTCCCGCTTCAGCATGACAGTGAGCCAGCATGTGCTAAGGGGACTGCAGCCATCGTTAATTATAGTACACCTGTGCTGTCTCTACTGGGAAAAGTCAGACTGCCGGCTGCGATACAGGCCTGTTGTCTGAATTTAGTGACTGGTCTGTGTCCTTAAATCATGACTCTAAATTGGGCCATTTTGAATACTTTTGTTATTTAAAGCACATTTTGTAAATACCTCTGGACAACAGTTCATGACTTTCTGTGTCTTTGTAATACTTTTAATTTGTCTGTCAGTAAAACGTGTAAAGAAACCTTTTGGGCACTGACCTATATGTTAAAAACAACATAATTGGCTAAATATTGTGATTCTTTTTTTGAACAGCTGTTAGCAGAAGCGTTCACCTTTTCTGTGTTTTGTTGTTGTCATATAACAAGTCTCTGTGACTTCTTTAATGCCCAGTAATGCATCGGATGGGATGCAGCATGGGGGGTCCTATATTTACTGTGTGGGGCCCCGCTGAGGATTTAAAATGTGCACAGGAAAGATTGGACGTGCTGACAAATCAGACGGGGGCGAGCACCATCAGCAACAGTGGGACGGTTATGGAGCCCGAGAGAAGCAGCTCTGCAGGCGGATTCAGCAACCATGTGCTCAGATAGCAGTGTCGATGTAGGAAAATGTTTATGAAATAGGACAACTCTGCTGGGTAAAATAAAGCGGATGAGGGGAAAACGCATCAACAGCAGACATGCTGTCATCGGGAGGGGGTTGGTAAGCAGAGAGACACAAGTAAAGTTTGTTGGGAGCAGCTGGAGGGTGTTAGGTCTAGCTCCAGAAGGTCCTGAACAGGCACATGAAGTCACACCCCCAAAGAATGATGTTGTTTTAATGTCCTGCCTTCCTGGCAATTCAAAGGGTAAATGTCAAAAGATGATCTGCAAGTATGGGATTTAATACTGCAACTTATTTCCATATTGACTGGGCATTACTGACATGTGCACGGTACCCATCTCCACAGACAGAATGCACCACGTCTATTTAAAGCCCAGGAAATGAAAATTGGTTTTAAAGTTGAACGTTCTTTGATCTTTGTTCAAACATCAAAGGTTAATGACACGTGGGTTATGTGTGTGACAGAGGAGCCAATGTAAGACAAATGAGTTATAGGCCGTGCAGAGTTGGTCTTTATTATCCTCAGAACAGCTCCAGGACAAGTCAATGTCCACCTCAGAAGATGTCTTTTGGGGAAGAAATACAAATGACAAAATAATAAATGTCTGTGGATAACATTTTACACCATTAATCATCTTCACGTTAATCTGACACGCTGCTGGGCGTGACCTTATCTTTGTGAGGAAGATTATGTAACGTCTGACTGTCAGATGTGGAAGGTTCTCAGATCAGATGTAATAAAATGTAAGAAGACCCCAACAGGTAGCTTTAGTGTTCGAGGCCATCGGCTGGCACTGTGCCGTCTGACCAGTAAACGCTCGGCCGCGTTGCTTTATTTCTGTGTGGTTCTTTTCTCTATTATTTTATCACTTTTAGACTCTTGAAAGAGATGCTAAGCCACTGTTCTGGCACAAAATGTGTTTTTCACATTGTGTAAACACACAGAGGAATAACATTTAAACCCTTCACAGGCATCAAAGATAGAGAGAAGGTGAGAAAGTGAGCATGTGGAAAACAGAGAAGTGGCTCGTTTTAATTGACCCTCAAAGGGACTTAAAGGAGGAGGGGGTGCCTATTAATAGCCAGAGTATTTTATTAGTGCACTTAATGTGATTTTCACCCATCTTAGTTCAATGAGGCTTGTAAACCTTGCACACTTAGTTAACCTCTGGCAAAGATTTTAATAGGAGCACATATTTTTTCTCTTCCAGATGTTTATTAGTGTCATTGTTTTTCCTTTCAGCTGGGAGAAACACAACAAATGAGGAGCTAGAGAGCATGTTGGAGAGTGACAACCCAGCTATCTTTACCTCGGGGGTAAGTGGATCAACAAACGCAGCGTGAGCGCCGATATATATGCATTTCCTCCACGACCAAACCAATGTCTCGTGTTGTCACCTCTCAGATCATTATGGACAACATCACCCAGCAAGCTATGAATGAGATTGAGACGAGGCACAATGAGATTATCAAGCTGGAAAACAGTATCAGAGAGCTTCACGACATGTTCATGGACATGGCCATGCTGGTGGAGAGCCAGGTGAAAACACGGACACGCTCTCTCTC
Organism: Xenentodon cancila; assembly: GCA_014839995.1. Taxonomy (NCBI): domain Eukaryota; kingdom Metazoa; phylum Chordata; class Actinopteri; order Beloniformes; family Belonidae; genus Xenentodon; species Xenentodon cancila. The sequence continues at coordinate 20,606,334 of CM026201.1, forward strand.
TCTCTCTCTCTCTCTCTCTCTCTCTCTCTCTCTCTCTCTCTCTCACACACTTCCTACAGCCAAATGCATTCAAATAAAAACCTACAAATCATCAATACCGTATGCTTGTATATGCTATACATTTGCAAGTAGTTATTATGAGTAATGTGCAGTTTCGACATGCTTTGACAAGTGTCCTGGAGGATGCAGAGATTCAGCGGCACAAGTGTCTTCACGGTGCACAGTGAAACCATTACCCAGCATGCTGCAGCTGCTACCTCAACAAATTAGGACAGAAAATACAACAAGATCTTTTTTTTAACTTAAGAAAATGTTTATCTTATATCTTGGTTGTGAGATATGCCTTAAGATAAATGAGTCACTATTTTGTTTTACCCCTTAATGCCTGATATATGAAATATTATACAGAATCTTTTTTTTTTTATTCAAAGCGTTTTTTTATATAACATAAGAAAGGAAAACTAAAGTTTTTAAAAGTTTTCTAATTAATATAGTTTTTGTACCTCTATGGATGCATTAGGTAAATTTATTTATTTTTTAATTTATTGTAACTATTTTTTAGAAGTTTTTTAATTGTATAAATCTTTTTTTTAATTGTTTTTATTTTTGGGGGTTGTGGAGAGGTCTCATAAAGGTATGTATCAAATATGTGACGTCAGGTGTCAAGAGGTTAAATTGTTTAATTATAAACCAACACTAATCATTACAGACACTGCAGAAAATTTTATTGTGTTACAAATATTAATTGGAGCATTCAGAGTTAATTCCTAATGTCCGTATTCACATAATGATTATGTGCAATATGTCCTTGGTGTGGAAAAGGGCTTCGGGTTAATCTCCGGTCCTGATGCTGGTGTGTGTGACTGCATGAGTGTGGGGGCTGATCCCCTACAGAGATTTTAACTTGGCGTAAATAGTCAGTATGAATTATAAAAGAAACAATAAAAAAAAGGACTCTGAGTGAGATTGTTAAGAAAATGAGAACGAAAGTAATGTGAACTCCAGCGACAGTAAATGCAGGAACAAAGAGGGAACGTTGTGTGTGTTTGCGTGTATAATCTTTTATTCTCTCATCAAGGTTTAGAAAACTCACTTTTCCTTCACTTTCTGAAGTGTCCGTCTTTCAAGCAAATACTTGAGTGAGACTGTTAATTTGACGTTTTTCAGCTTTTTCCGTCTCCAACACTCCCTCTGTTTTCCTCTCTTTTGTGTCTTGCACCACCGCACTACCCTGTCACCGCTCCAATGACTCTAAGCTCTAGAAAACAGCGAATGCTGCTCCTCTTCTAATACAGCAAGGTAATTTACCTGTAATACCATATTTCTCTTTGGCATAATTTGGGAAATCTTTTTTTGTAGTGTATGTATGGAAAACTGTAAAAATCTGCTTCAGTTAGAATTTATAATTGTGAAATGATCATGAAGTAATCTTAAAAGTGCAAAATTAAGGATGATTTGATGATGAGTTCTACTTTTATTTGATTGCTAACTCTTACAGCTTTTTCTTTTTTTTCTTAAAGAATACATAATATCAAACTATTTATCTTTGTATGAGACATTCACGTCACGTACAAAGGCCTGCATGAAATCTACTCGATGCTTTGGTTAAAGACAGTTTTCTGAATGTGTGATCTGACAGCTTTCAGCTCTCACCAACTCTGTGACCCGTGTTATTTTTGTGCAGGGCGAGCTGGTGAACAACATTGCGCGGAGTGTTATGGACGCACAGGAATATGTGAAGGAGGCAAAGGAGCGCATCCCAAAATGCAAAAAGTTCAAAAAGACCAATAGACGGGTGACATAATCATTTGTGTCTTTTCTGTCTCTTTTTTTGCTCCTTCCCCTTTATCCCTCCCCTGTCCTTCACCTCATCTCTATCTATATCCACTCCTCATCCTGCCTACACATCTGCCTCCTTCTTTCTTCTTCTTCCTGTCTGTTTGTCTCCCACACCTCCTCTGTAACTAACCTCTCCTAGGGGGAAATGATAGACCGCATAGAGTACAATGTAGAGCACTCAGTGGACTATGTGGAGAGAGCAGTATCAGACACTAAGAAGGCGGTTAAATACCAGAGTAAAGCCCGGAGGGTGAGTTGTGTATACAAGAGTGCATGTGCAGAAACATGCAGCATTCAGAAGCATTGCATGTATAAAGTGGAGTGCAGTGTTGTTTTTCTGTCTGGTTGCATGCTCACCTGCTATGTGTCCTGTATTTGTGTTGCGTTTGTAATTGACACAGTCATTAACAGTTAATCTCAGGACTATGTGTACTTCTGATGGCACCCCTGATGTCACAAGATAGTATATCTAAAATTAGTTTGGGATCTGTGGAGAAGGTTACCCTCATAGGTGCATTTATGAAAAAAATAAATACATTAAAAAAAGAACTGCAAAATGGCTAGAGTCTGCTTTAGATCACATGTGACATCAAAATGACAAATAATGCACCTGAGACTGCACAGAGCACAGAGCAAGCTGATGGCGCTAATAACCTGAGCACTGCACGCTGCTGAGTGGTTGTAAAATCCAGCAAGCGTGCAGAGACCTACTTACTGGGAAATACATACACTAGATAAAATTACTGCATGACCGACATGTTCAGTGGCTTGTAACCTCAAATGATACATATGGAAAAGAAGAAATGACTTGTCTTCATATAGCCCCTGCTTATACAAACGAAGGAAGGTACAGCGGGAGTTACCTTTTGAGGAGCTGTTTTTTGGGATTTGATAATTGGACAGAACAGGCTAAATTAAAAAAAAAAGACAGGAAACTTCTGAAGTCTGAAGTTCGTTAGTAAAGTCAATGTCATCAAATGAATCAATACTTTACAAATGATCATGTCCCTCCTTCTCTTAGTTTCTTACAGTGGGACAACTCTGCCCCCCCTTGGTTAATATCTGTAATAGCACTCAAACGTGTTAACACGTCGCATGAGCCTGATTTCTTTCTTTCTTTCTTTCTTTCTTTCTTTCTTTCTTTCTTTCTTTCTTTCTTTCTTTCTTTCTTTCTTTCTTTCTTTCTTTCTTTCTTTCTTTCTTTCTTTCTTTCTTTCTTTCTTTCTTCATAAATATTGATGCATTATTTTTAACACAATGCTCTCCGTGTTCCCCATCCAGAAGGTGATCCTGATAGGAGGTTGTGTTGCAGTCTGTCTGGCCATCCTCATTATTTCCCTCGCAGTGGGACTCACTTAGGACTCTGAGAAATCCTCACAAAGCAGACATGGGAGGAAGTGACACTTTCAGTTTTAACTGCCAGTTAAACTAGCTACGATGGGACATGATAGGACTGTAATGAGCCGTGAGGACTTTGACCTCGCACTCAGTCTAGCACAGTAGGATCTACATTTTTAAAGTACAAGATTTTGAGCAGTAAAGCCCCCTAAGGAGCTGGTTTTCATTTTTGTTTTGTTGTTGTTTTTTTTCCACACTATTCTATCATGAAATACATAGCTTTCTTATGTGCGTATGTTGCTGTTTGCTTTGAGTGTTTTCTCCCAAATGCAAAAGGATAAATGTTGACTGAAAATCAATTTAAACGTGTCTGCAATGAAGACTTTTAAAAGTATATCATTTGTAATTCAGCACATGCACCCTACAAAGATGTTAATGAGGAGGGGGGGCTTTTACACTGACCTAGTGCTGTTGCAAAATCTAAAACTGGTTTCAGATATATTCACTGGATGGAAAAATAAATAAATACACTAATGGTTGGTTGTCAAACCTGTTGAAATATAGGTCAGTACAGCCGAGGCTGCAAAACTGCCTCTAAAGCACATCAGCACTGCCCTGATGGGAAGCAGGTGTTTTTAACTTCCTTTCAAATACTTCGAATTTGAAACAACAAAAATACTGGAAGTTATGGTTCCTGCACTGGGATCTTTGTACTCGGGTTATAAATAGGATATGTACTGCCTAACTGTCTGTAACTTGGTGCTTTCACGTAAATAGCAGTCCTCCAGAAATACCCCGGCCACTGGCTAAGAAAAATCTACAACATATTGCCTTGAGATGTATTACAAGAACAGAACAGAGACCAGCACGCAGCAGGCAACACTCACCCCACAGTTAAAAAACATCTTCCTTTCTAGTGTTCTTTTATAGCATACAGATGTGCATGAGTGCATCTCACGAAACAAAATAATTCGATCCGTTATGGAATATTTCTATGTATTAATAAGGTTTTAGTAACATATAGGCTTTATTTTGCTTTTTTAAAAAGCATATGTATAAAAACAAAATTTATTTTTTGTAAACGTTACATTTTTTTTGGACAGATTTAATATGAGATCACAAATGTGTTTGTCATAAGCTCTCGGTATAAATATTTTTTTTACTATTTCACCATACCCTGCTTCCACTCTGCACACGTTTCCAGCTGAGAGAGCAACTTTATATGTGCAAAAAAAAAAAAAAAAAAAGACCCAGTTCCATTAAATTGGTAACTTACAGTATATGAACACATGCAAATAGACCAAAACCAAACAAATTAACAAGCTCTGCAAATAACCAAAGCACATGCAAACAGGTGACTGTAGTCCAGGGACAGAGTGTTGGTCAGTGCGGTGCTGTATTTAATCAAGTACACTTAAATGTAATTTTCTTTTTTTTTTAATTAATTTATTTATTTAATATTTGTAATTGTTTCACTGCTATTAATGTCATAATTCTTGGATACCGTTTTTGTCCTGAAATTGGTGTTTTTCTTGTAATTATTTATCTTAATCAGATGCACTTTTTACTTTAGATGTTAAATAAAAATCTAGATTCATGGTTTCTCCCAGCATAACTGACCTCTAAATGTTGCAAAACTAATCCCAACCCTGTTTACATGTGTTGGAAGTTTTTGCACCTCCGGTGTTTTCCAGGTTGCTTATTTGTTTGAATATGCTGTATGGACATGCATTTTCTTGCTTTTTCTCTCTTTCTTTTTTTTTTTTAGTTGCAGCATGTTTCGTTGTCTTTGCCTCTTCAATGTTAAAATGTTGTTATTTGGTGATGTGACAAGCAAAATGCAGGAGCCAAGGATTTGTGCTTTACAGCAAGACTTTAAAGGTCTGCCTCTTATATGCAACAATTTTTCCTCAAAAGTTAGATGAAAATCTCTTTTTGTTTTACATCTGAACTGTATTTTTTTTCCGTTATGATAATGATTATATCCTGTGTTAAAAATAAGTCGTAAGTCATATTTCTAACATGGTTTTCTCTGCTCCCCATTTGCTGCGTTGGATGATTTCTTTTTTTTTTTTTTTTTTTTTTTTCCATTTTGCTCTTGTTAATTCTCTGCAGAAGAAAATTATGATCCTCATATGCTGTGTGGTTCTTGGAATTGTCATTGCTTCTATAGTTGGAGGAACGCTGGCCTGAGCCTCAGCCACAGGCGCACAAACACACACACAATCACAAGGCTATACACAGAGAACATTGCAAAGACACAACACATTTTTAATTTCACATCTTCAAAATGCAACCTACTACACTTTAAGCACAAGATGCATCACATAAGGTGGATTTTACAGACAGTGTACAGGGCCAGCGGTGTTATCGCATGAGTTGCTATTTTGTAAAAGTGTGGTGCTGCAAACTGTTTATCTGAGTGTTGAGTGTTGTCAAAGATATGATGTTTCTTGAACTCAAAAGTTTCAAAATGATATGTAACGCTATACAGTACTAATACATTCCAAGTTTCAAATATGACACTGATTTATTTGTAATGTCTGTTTTGTGTTGTACAGACAAAAGTGACAGGTCACTCATCTGAAGTGTTTTCAGAGCCACTTTATCTGCTTCTCTGCATATTTATTTCTTTGACCTTTTGTAGTCCTTTTAGTTTTCACTCTGATGTCTTCTACCTCCCTTCAAAAGCTCTAAATGGTTTATTTGATTGTAAATTAGTGTTTTCTATTTGCTTACAAAGGGGACCGCACCAAAAAAAAAAAAAAATTAGATGTACTTATGTTGTTGGTTTTTTTGGAGGGTTTTTTTTTCTACTCGTTTTTTTCTACTCGTTTGTTTTTCGAGGTATTTCTTGTAAAATGAGTAACGCAGCGCTACCATATTTATTTTTATCTGGTATAATCAGTGTTGAGCATGAGTGAGCGTATGCATGCTTGTATGTTCAGCAGAGAATATTTCCTTGCGTAGCTGCACATCTGAACGTGCTGAATGTGAGCCATTGTGTGAAATCTGAGTGCTTGTCAGCCACTTGTGTCTTTTTGTAAACTGCTACGAAGCTCCTTAACACTGCCAATACGATCCAGTCAGCTACTACAACGTCTAGCCCAGCTGCTCTGATAATTCTGGTCTTTATTATTATAATCATTATTATTTATTAATTCATCTCAAGCTTTAAGTGATGCATATTCTTCTGTCCAGCTACTATTTTGTTCGTTTTCATGAGTCTATGAAAGTCTCTAAAGCCCTTCCCTGTAAGATATTTTCATATCTGTTTTTAAGGACACATCCAAAGTGCACGAACTGCAACTGTGTTACCATGTTGCCTAATCAACGTGTCGCCTTTGTGTTGTACTGTGGTATCATACTTGGTTATTTTATTTACTTGCTGTTTTTTTTTTTTTGTTTTTGTTTTTTCAAGTAAAGTTTGTCTGGAAAAACCAGTTTCAGAGTTTGTGCTTTGCTTTGCAGACGTTGTGTAAAAGGAAATGCTGCCAGCTTTGAACCTGAACCGTGTTTACGTCATCATGGCGACTCCGAGGACACTGATCTACTGCATCAATAAATGTCTGATACGTTGGATTTATTGATCCAGTCATAAACATTCACTATGCATGCAACATCCTTAGGTTATTACAGCGTGGTGGGGCGGGGTTTATGCCATGAACGATCCAAACAACTGCAGAGTGTGTTTTTACTCCCTCTGCAGCAGGAACTGCAAATCTGACTCCACTGAATGCCATTACATGTGTTTTTTGATGCTACTTTGATAAGAGAACAGCAGAGTCTCTTACCTGCCATCGTTTACGTCTGGAAAAGCTGCTCTCTTCAAACTAGTGACGCGGCACTGTTCCTGAAAACTTCCTTAAACCCTCATGAAGAGGGTGTGCTTTATGTCCCAAAATATGTACTTGCATTTTACAACAGTGACGTGGTAATTCTGGTTTTCCCTCTCTTTGTCTGTCTCTTGTCGACGTGTCGAAGTGTGAACAATAGATGAAAAAGACTGCTCCTAACACAACTTTTAAATGCACAGAAAAAGGTTTATTACAGTAAAAGAAAGCATAACACAGATCTGCACAACCTGGGATCTTTCTGAGCGAATTGTGAATCAAACGTAAAAGGTACATCATTCTTAACAAGGAAAGGCCAGAGAGGCCCAAAGTGTTTGAAGTGCTGTAAAAACAAAAAGTGGATTTTCTTAACTTTCCCCTACTTCTGTTATAAATGTTGTTGTTGATGTGAGTGACACATCAACTGCTGAGGTCAGCCAGAAAAATAACCTAACATTTCCCCAGAAAAAAACAAAACCTAATGGTCTCATGAATATTACAAAACAAAAAGACTGCAGAAGAAAAGACAAAATATAAAACCACACCCTGAACCTAAACCCAACTCCCAAAGGAGAGGCGAGACGCATCCCTCGCTTTGAGTATCACTGGCAGGAAGACCGGAGGCCACCACTGCTGCCAAAATCTTTTAATCAAAGTCTGTATATAGATATTTAAGTAGAAGATTGTGGAGAATTGTGTATACAGATGAGGAAAGGAGAAATTAATCAGTTTTAAAGACAAGTCTAATTCCTAACAAAATGAAAAGACCTAACAGAGTCTAAAAACGTAACATCCAGACTAAAGATGAAAGAATAACGCTTCAAAACAAAGAGAAACAATGTTTTCAGCTTAAAACAATGATGTATAGTAAAATCCTAACTAATATGTTAGTTGATTGTCAATATGTCATTAAAAAAAACAGTAATTTAGACCCACAGATATGTTAACACATTTTTTATGAAGTTCATGCAATCCAAATATACCCCACTAAAGTACCACACCATGACAAACAAAACATCTTTCCATCAATCTGTCTAGTTTAAAATGTGATTACATAGCTGGTGTTGACAGCATGTTCTTTCTTAGATGCCTGGAAAGAAGTAGAAGTGCCTTATTAATGTGGTTCTGTCAACGGTCGCCATTTGTCTTTTGTCCTCGGACTTGAAACTTTCAAAGCGTAGCATGACCTGTGTGGTTGAAACAGTTTACTTCATTAGGAAAGGCTTACACTGAGAATACAGTAGATAACATCCTTATTGATGATTACTCGTGGTGTTGGATATTACTTGCCATCTGAACACGCTATACAGCATGCACCTAATTTTACAGCCATATGATAATTTGTAATAAAAAATAAATATATTTAAAGCGTACTTTTCTGAAAAGCTCCTGAATGTGATCCTGATTTCCAGAGGTGTCGCACTGATCAATGAAGTACTGGATGAGGAGAGACCCACTAACTGGGTGTCTGTATGACACTGTATCTGCAGGGGAAAACACGCAGAAACAAAGTGAGAATTTTACAGTAGATCATTGATGATTATCTTCACAGTATTATAAGCTAGAACGTGATTAGATGATAATCTAATGATAAATATAATACCAGGGGTGCAGGAGAGAAGAGAAATGAAGTCTTTTTCTTTGTGCACATTGCGTATGGCGTCGTCTTCCCAGCCTACTTCAGTCGCTGGCTGATGCACGCTGTCACTTACCAATACAGATCCATCCCTCTCTAAAACAAACAGGTTTTTAATATTAATAAAATAAAATGAAGCCAAGTGAAGTTGTAGTTTGGTGTATAAGTATACATCACCTCCCCTGCAGGCCTGGATGATGATGATCTTGGGTTTGTCTACAAGTGCTGGACAGTTCTCAGAGCCCAAGTGTGTATAAATGCTGTTGATGGGAAACTCGTCGGAATTCTTATCAGAAGGATACCAGTTGACACCAAGAACTGCTCCCAGCCTCCCATGGGACATGATGACCACAATCACACTGTCTGTCTTTTTAAGTTTTGGATGTTGAGCAAACTTAGTAAAGGCCTCGTTAATCGCCTTTGAAAACAGAGAAAATTAAGTAATCAGTAGCGTCATCACTAAAACAACCAGAACGGACCGTGACTGCGTAAACGGCCTCCGTAAAACCCAGTACCTGTCCGGTGAGGTTTGTGTATGTCACCACCTCGTATCCCAGATTTGTAAGCATTTTCTTCATGTTCCCGTGGTCTACCTCTGCTCCTTCTCTGTTCATTCGTTTATTAGAAAACGTCATATTAGTGATCAGCAGAGCTATGCGATTCTTGTAAGAATCTTTGGTCACGTTGTAAACCTGAAAATCAAAATAAGACATTTTCTTCTTGTTAAATATCAACTATAAAGGTAAGATGAAATCAATTACGTGTAATTAAATCTGTCAAATGTGAGCTATAGTATGATGCTTCACTGACCTCTGGATCATTCTGTTTGCTCTCCCAGAAGCTTTTAATGGAGAATGGTGCTGTAGATGTCTTAGTCACCGACGGTGCATCTGGACACGACAACCAACGTCATTAGGCTTCAAAAAAATATTTTAAAAAAGACCTGTGTCTGCTCCTGTGATCATAACTGCATTATACTGTATTTCAACTTCTTACCTGTCTCATTAACCTGGACATCGGACAGACTGAGCTCAGAGTAAAGAGTAGGGTCCTCGTTTTGAATGTGAGTGATCAACTTCAAGCAGGATGTAGAGCCTTTGTTAATCACCCCGTCAATGAAGACGCGAGCCTTGTCCCTTGTTGTGGCATTTGACTCGAGTATAGCATCTTTCTCGCCCATAGAAAAGACACCGTCTCCATGAAGGTTGTCCAGCAGCTCATTAATCATTTCTTTGGACACCTTGTTTACAAACAAACTCCTCACTTCCTTAAGTTTCTTGTCTGGAAACAGGAAAATAGAGACAAGCAATGCATTATATAAACACTTACTACTGTAAATGTGGTTGAAATCTTATAGGGATGATACACAGTGGTGTGCGTTTTTTTTTCTATATGATTTTATACTGTATTATTACAGTTAGACAAGCAGAGTCTCTCTCCTGCCATCGTTTACGTCTGGAAAAGCTGCTCTCTTCAAACTGGTGACGCGGCTCTCTTCCTGAAAACTTCCTTAAACCCTCATGAAGAGGGTGTGCTTTATGTCTCAACATATGTACTTGCATTTTACAACAGTGACGTGGTAATTCTGGTTTTCCCTCTCTTTGTCTGTCTCTTGTCGACGAGTGTGAACAATGGATGAAAAAGACTGCTCCTAACACAACTTTTAAATGCACAGAAAAAGGTTTATTACATTAAAAGAAAGCATAAAACAGATCTGCACAACCTGGGATCTTTCTGAGTGAATTGTGAATCAAATGTTAAAGGTACATCATTCTTAACAAGGAAAGGCCAGAGAGGCCCAAAGTCTTAATAACAACATATCAGTTTTGTCAGATATTAACACAAGACCGGATACTTTAACACTTTAACACTCCTTAACACTGCCAGTCAGCTACTACAACCTCTAGCCCAGCTGCTCTGATAATTCTGGTCTTTAGTATTATAATCATTATTATTTATTAATTCATCTCAAGCTTTAAGTGATGCATATTCTTCTGTCCAGCTACTATTTTGTTCGTTTTCATGAGTCTATGAAAGTCTCTAAAGCCCTTCCCTGTAAGATATTTTCATATCTGCTTTTTAAGGACACATCCAAAGTGCACGAACTGCAACTGTGTTACCATGTTGCCTAATCAACGTGTCGCCTTTGTGTTGTACTGTGGTATCATACTTGGTTATTTTATTTACTTGCTGTTTTTTTTTTTTTTGTTTTTGTTTTTTCAAGTAAAGTTTGTCTGGAAAAACCAGTTTCAGAGTTTGTGCTTTGCTTTGCAGACGTTGTGTAAAAGGAAATGCTCCCAGCTTTGAACCTGAACCGTGTTTACGTCATCATGGCGACTCCGAGGACACTGATCTACTGCATCAATAAATGTCTGATACGTTGGATTTATTTACCCAGGCATAAACATTCACTATGCATGCAACATCCTTAGGTTATTACAGCGTGGTGGGGCGGGGTTTATGCCATGAACGATCCAACCAACTGCAGAGTGTGTTTTTACTCCCTCTGCAGCAGGAACTCCTGGTTCATGGTGCAAACGTATCTGTTCTTCAGCTTCCTGCAGCTGTCCGTCACTAACAAACCCATCATGACTGTTTTTGAAGCCTCCTTAATATTTCAACCGGTTCAGTGGCTGTAAATTCATATTTCTATTTTTTTTTTCATCTATATGGTTTCCTTCTCACTCCACCTCTTGCTGTCTTCTTTGTTCGTGTCTCCTGTGTTGGGTCATCTACTTATCTGCTAGTCTGATCTATTGTTTCATCCAGCAATGATGAGCTTTTTGTGTCTACACTCATCTTGTTAATTCTGTCATCTTACAGATCTTCCTTGTCACTGCTGGCCAAACCTTTCCAAAACATTGTCCTTTTCATCATCTTTGTCAACTACCATCCGTTGTCTGCCCTTTTTAGAGCCACAGGGGTCTGCTGGAGCTTCTCCTGGCTCAAACTGCACTTATATGTACTCGTATGGTCAGTTTAGAGTCACCAATTAGCCTGTCTGTTTGTTTGTTGTTGTTGTTTTGGACTGTATCCAGACAGTCCAAATATCCAGAAGACCGACAACAGTAACAGTCAGCAAGCGATGGGGAGAAAAAGTAGGCGACAAAATGAGCCAAAATCTGAGAGGAAACTTGATGTGATGGTTGTGGAGGCTCTGTGGTGTTTTTCCCCTCCCCTTCTGTGTGTTTCAGACCAGGTGGATGGCAGGGGCGTGGCCAGCCGTTTCGGACACCTGCACTCAATTCCCTCATCAGCCTCCACCTATTTACCAGGCCTTCTCATCACTTCTGGTTGCCAGAGGATTGCGTCCGCTTCCAACAGCCGAGCCGAGCCGGGCCGAGCTGGGCCGGGCCGGGCCGGGCCGGGCCGGGCCGAGCCGAGCCGAGCCGAGCCGAGCCGAGCCGAGCCGAGCCGAGCCGAGCCGAGCCGAGTCGAGCCGGGCCGGGCCGGGCCGGGTCGAGTCTGGTCAAGTCAAGTTTTCCACTGGGGATTCTACGTCTTCCAAGCCTTGTTCCTGCCTTGTTCTGCGTTCCATATGGGGAAATAAATCATTTCTACCTTCCTTGACGCCCTGCTCTGGGGTTCTGTTCATTCATCCGTAACAGAATCCTCTGGCCACAATGAACCCCGCAGAGACGCAACACCTGACCCAAACTCGGTCCGAGACCGAGGGAATCGAGCAGGCTCTCCTGGGGCAGCAAGGCCCAGTTTTTTCATTTTGCGATAAACGCTTTAGCGAGAGGGTTGAGCGGGGCCCTTTTCCGGCCCGGCAAAAGCCCTCCGCGTCACCGCGACGTCGGTTGGGAACCACCGATCCACCAACCGCTCGATCTCGGGAGGAGCCCAGGCAACTAGGGGGTGACCGGATCACTAAGGAGGAACGTCAGCGCCGTCGGCACCATTATCTCTGTTTCTATTGTGGCCAGGCTGGCCACCTACTGATCAACTGTCCCCTTCGGCCGAATAGGCCAGGCTTGCCCGCTCCGGGAGGGGCGCTAATGAGCCGAACTCCCGTCAACCCCTCCTCCAAGCCCCTCCAACTGGAGGGAACCATTTTTCTTAAGTCCGCCCAAATCCCTGTCCTCGCCCTGGTGGACTCCGGGGCGGATGACAACTTTATTGACTCTGGGCTGGTATCCAGTGCTAACATCCCGTCGGAGCCTCTTCCCGAGCCACGAGAAGTTTTCGCTCTCGACGGCAGAGTGCTCTCTCGTATCACCCACCGTACCGTGCCACTGTCTTTACAGGTTTCCGGCAACCACAAGGAGCTGCTGTCTCCGTATGTCATTTCTTCACCTTCCAACCCCCTCGTTCTGGGACTTCCCTGGCTCAGTCTCCACAACCCACACATAGACTGGTCTAGCCACTCGGTTGTGAATTGGAGCCTGTTCTGCCATAGCCATTGCCTACGTTCCGCTATTCCCACTCCCACAGTGGACACACCATACCCTCCCAAAGCAGTGGATTTAGCTTTAGTTCCGCCAGCATACCATGATCTCCAGGAGGTTTTTTCTAAGGACTGGGCCTCCTCATTGCCCCCTCATAGACCGTACAACTGCTCCATTGACCTAATCCCCGGTGCCCCATTGCCATCGAGTAAGCTTTTCAAGCTGTCAATACCGGAGAGGGAGGCTATGGAGACATATATTACAGAGAGTTTGGCTGCTGGACTTATTCGACCCTCCTCCTCTCCTGTGGGGGCCGGTTTCTTTTTTTGTCGAAAAGGACAAGTCTCTGCGCCCCTGCATTGATTTTAGGGGCCTAAACAGCATCACGGTCAGGAACAAGTATCCCCTGCCTCTCCTCGACTCGGCTTTCGGCTCCCTAAATCAAGCCACTATTTTTACCAAGTTGGACCTCCGTAACGCCTATCACTTGGTGAGGATAAGGGAGGGGGACGAGTGGAAGACGGCGTTTAATACTCCCTTGGGACATTTCGAATACCTGGTCATGCCATTTGGGCTCACCAATGCACCCGCGGTTTTTCAGGCACTAATCAATGACGTTTTACGAGACATGCTGGATAGATTTGTGTTTGTTTATTTAGATGACATTTTGATTTTCTCCCGCGACAACAGGGAGCACGTCCAGCATGTCCGTCTCGTTTTGCAGCGACTACTGGAAAATAGACTTTATGTTAAGGCGGAAAAGTGCGAGTTCCATGTGTCTTCCGTTAGTTTTTTAGGGTTTGTCGTGGGAGAGGGGCAGCTGAAGCCCGACCCGTCTAAGATCAAGGCAGTGGTAGATTGGCCGACACCCGCTACCAGGAAACAACTGCAGAGATTTTTGGGCTTCGCTAACTTCTACCGGAGGTTCATTCAGAACTACAGTAGAGTAGCCGCCCCCCTCACTGGACTCACCTCGGTACAGGTCCCGTTCTCCTGGTCGCCTGAAGCTGACGCGGCTTTTGGTAAGCTTAAGCAACTGTTCTGTTCTGCCCCGGTATTGTGTCACCCTGATCCGACAGCTCAATTTGTGGTAGAAACGGACGCCTCGGAGACAGGGGTGGGAGCCGTCCTGTCCCAGCGATCCGTTTCGGACCAAAAACTGCACCCCTGCGCCTTTTTCTCTCGGCGTCTCACTCCGGCCGAGAGAAACTATGATGTGGGCAACCGGGAACTACTGGCGGTGGTCTTGGCGCTAAAGGAATGGAGGCACAGGCTGGAGGGTGCTTCCCAGCCGTTCCTGGTGTGGTCAGACCACAAGAACCTCTCCTACCTCCGTTCCGCTCGGAGACTCAACTCGCGTCAGGCCCGGTGGGCCTTATTTCTCGGTCGCTTCAATTTTACACTCACCTACCGCCCTGGATCCAAGAATGGGAAGCCCGATTCTCTGTCCCGTCAGTTCGACCTGACTACAGCTCCTGGGCCTGGGGAAGACACCATTTTGCCTTCCTCACGCATTGTAGGGGTCGCTGGCTGGGAGGTGGAGAGGGTCGTCCAGGAGGCTCAGAGAGACCTTCCCATTCCCCCTACATGTCCCGCGGGTCTCCTATTTGTGCCCCCGCCGGTCAGGCCTGCGGTGCTACAGTGGGGTCACAGTTCTACCCTGGCGTGCCATCCCGGGGTCCACCGCACGCTCTCCCTGCTGCAACAGCGCTTTTGGTGGCCATCTATCATAGCTGACACTCGGGAGTTTGTCGCTGCCTGCCCTGTTTGTGCGCGGAACAAGACGTCTCATCGGCCCCCGGCTGGTCTGCTTCAGCCTCTTCCTGTCCCGCATCGTCCGTGGTCACACATCGCTGCGGATTTCGTTACCGGACTTCCCCCGTCAGAGGGTAACACCACCGTCCTGACAGTGGTGGACCGTTTCTCTAAGTCCGTCCATTTCATCCCCCTACCTAAGCTGCCCACAGCTTGTGAGACTGCGGATCTCCTGGTGCAGCATGTTTTTCGGCTCCATGGACTGCCTCAGGACATTGTGTCTGACAGGGGTCCCCAGTTCACTTCCCGGGTCTGGGGGGCTTTTTGTAAGGCCATCGGGGCTACGGTTAGTCTGTCATCTGGTTACCACCCTCAGTCCAACGGCCAAACGGAGCGGGCTAACCAGGACCTGGAGTCCGCCATTCGTTGTGTCGCGGCTGACCACCCTGCTTACTGTTCCACCCACCTGCCGTGGATTGAGTATGCACATAACACCTTGGTCTCTTCTGCCACGGGCATGTCTCCCTTCATGGCGGCTAACGGCAATCAGCCCCCCCTTTTTCCTACCCAGGAGGCGGCGGTGGCGGTGCCCTCCATCCAGATGCACCTGAAGAGGGCTCATCGAGTCTGGCGGGGGGTCAGGGCTGCGCTGGGGCGTACAGCAGACCGCAAACGGAGATTGGCGGACCGCCGTCGGATTCCTGCCCCAGCCTACAAGCGCGGACAACGGGTCTGGTTGTCCACGCGGGACCTTCCTCTCCGCTGCGAGTCTCGGAAGCTGACTCCTCGTTTTATTGGCCCGTTCGAAATCGACCGTATCCTGAACCCTGTCACGGTCCGGCTTAAGCTGCCGGCCTCTTTAAAGATACATCCGTCATTCCATGTCTCCCTCCTGAAGCCGGTCACGGACAGCACGCTCAGCCCTCCGGCCGTGCCCCCTCCACCCCCCCTGCTCGTCGATGATCACCCAGCGTTTGCTGTTCGCCGCCTGTTGGACGTTCGGCGGCGGGGGTGCGGGTGGCAGTACTTGGTGGATTGGGAGGGGTTTGGCCCAGAGGAACGTTCCTGGGTTCCTCGCTCTTTTATTTTGTCCCCGGCTCTCCTGCAGGAGTTTTATGCCCGGTTCCCGCACAAGCCTGGTAGGCCGCCAGGTGGCGACCGTTGAGGGGGGGGGGGGGGGGGGGGGGGGTACTGTGATGGTTGTGGAGGCTCTGTGGTGTTTTTCCCCTCCCCTTCTGTGTGTTTCAGACCAGGTGGATGGCAGGGGCGTGGCCAGCCGTTTCGGACACCTGCACTCAATTCCCTCATCAGCCTCCACCTATTTACCAGGCCTTCTCACCACTTCTGGTTGCCAGAGGATTGCGTCCGCTTCCAACAGCCACGTTGAGCCGAGCCGAGCCGAGCCGAGCCGAGTCAAATCTGTCAAGCCAAGTTTTCCACTGGGGATTCTACGTCTGCCAAGCCTTGTTCCTGCCTTGTTCTGCGTTCCATATTGGGAAATAAATCATTTCTACCTTCCTTGACGCTCTGCTCTGGGGTTCTGTTCATTCATCCGTAACACTTGAGCCAGAATACAAAATACAATATTGTTCAACTTATGTTACTGTTGGATTTTATTTAAATGTCAAAATAAACCAGGAAACAAAATCAGAAAATATATTGACTTCTCTGATTAAATCTTTAGATACTGTTTGAAGTACTTTAAAAACAAGAAGTGGATTTTCTTCACTTTCCCCTACTTCTGTTGTCACATTTTTTTTCAGCAACTCAGTCCTGACTAGTTTCATTTTTATGTTTTATTCTTTCACCTCTGGTGACTAATTATTCAGTTATTATGAAAGTAATTTGACTGGGCTGGTTTCAGTTATAAATGTTGTTGTTGATGTGAGTGACACATCAACTGCTGAGGTCAGCCAGAAAAATAACCTAACATTTCCCCAGAAAAAAAACAAAACCCAATGGTGTCATGAATACTACAAAACAAAAAGACTGCAGAAGAAAAGACAAAATATAAAACCACACCCTGAACCCAACTCCCAAAGGAGAGGCGAGACGTATCCCTCGCTTTGAGTATCACTGGCATGAAGACCGGAGGCCACCACTGCTGCCAAAATCTTTTAATCAAAGTCTGTATATAGATATTTAAGTAGAAGATTGTGGAGAATTGTGTATACAGATGAGGAAAGGAGAAATTAATCAGTTTTAAAGACAAGTCTAATTCCTAACAAAATGAAAAGACCTAACAGAGTCTAAAAACTTAACATCCAGACTAAAGATGATAAAATAACACTTCAAAACACAGAGAAACCATGTTTTCAGCTTAAAACAATGAGGTAATGTAAAATCCTAACTATGTTCGTTGATTGTCGATATATCATTAGAAATACAGTAATTTAGACCCACAGATATGTTAACACATTTTTTATGAAGTTCATGCAATCCAAATATACCCCACTAAAGTACCACACCATGACAAACAAAACATCTTTCCATCAATCTGTCTACTTTAAAATGTGATTGCATAGCTGGTGTTGACAGCATGTTCTTTCTTAGATGCCTGGAAAGAAGTAGAAGTGCCTTATTAATGTGGTTCTGTCAACGGTCGCCATTTGTCTTTTGTCCTGGGACTTGAAACTTTCAAAGCGTAGCATGACCTGTGTGGTTGAAACAGTTTACTTCATTAGGAAAGGCTTACACTGAGAATACAGTAGATAACATCCTTATTGATGATTACTCGTGGTGTTGGATATTACTTGCCATCTGAACACGTTATACAGCATGCACCTAATTTTACAGCCATATGATAGTTTGTAATAAAAAATAAATAAATTTAAAGCGTACTTTTCTGAAAATCTCCTGAATGTGATCCTGATTTCCAGAGGTGTCGCACTGAGCAATGAAGTACTGGATGAGGAGAGACCCACTAACTGGGTGTCTGTATGACACTGTATCTGCAGGGGAAAACACGCAGAAACAAAGTGAGAATTTTACAGTAGATCATTGATGTTTATCTTCACAGTATTATAAGCTAGAACGTGATTAGATGATAATCTAATGATAAATATAATACCAGGGGTGCAGGAGAGAAGAGAAATGAAGTCTTTTTCTTTGTGCACATTGCGTATGGCGTCGTCTTCCCAGCTTACTTCAGTCGCTGGCTGATGCACGCTGTCACTTACAAATACAGATCCATCCGTCTCTAAAACAAACAGGTTTTTAATATTAATAAAATAAAATGAAGCCAAGTGAAGTTGTAGTTTGGTGTATAAGTATACATCACCTCCCCTGCAGGCCTGGATGATGATGATCTTGGGTTTGTTTATAAGTGCTGGACAGTTCTCAGAGCCCAAGTGTGTATAAATGCTGTTGATGGGAAACTCGTCGGCTTTCTTATCAGAAGGATTCCAGTTGACACCAAGAACTGCTCCCAGCTTCCCATGAGACATGATGACCACAATCACACTGTCTGTCATTTTAAGTTTTGGATGTTGAGCAAACTTAGTAAAGGCCTCGTTAATCGCCTTTGAAAACAGAGAAAATGAAGTAATCAGTAGCGTCATCACTAAAACAACCAGAACGGACCGTGACTGCGTAAACGGCCTCCGTAAAACCCAGTACCTGTCCGGTGAGGTTTGTGTATGTCACCACCTCGTATCCCAGATTTGTAAGCATTTTTTTCATGTTCTCGTGGTCTACCTCTGCTCCTTTTCTGTTCATTTGTTCATTAGAAAACGTCATATTAGTGATCAGCAGAGCTATGCGATTCTTGTAAGAATCTTTGGTCACGTTGTAAACCTGAAAATCAAAATAAGACATTTTCTTCTTGTTAAATATAAACTATAAAGCTAAGATGAAATCATTTACGTGTAATTAAATCTGTCAAATGTGAGCTATAGTATGATGCTTCACTGACCTCTGGATCATTCTGTTTGCTCTCCCAGAAGCTTTTAATGGAGAATGGTGCTGTTGAAGTCTTAGCCCCAAACAGTCCATCTGGACACGACAACCAACGTCATTAGGCTTCAAAAAAATATTTTAAAAAAGACCCGTGTCTGCTCCTGTGATCATAACTGCATTATACTGTATTTCAACTTCTTACCTGTCTCATTAACCTGGACATCGGACAGACTGAGCTCAGAATAAAGAGTAGGGTCCTCGTTTTGAATGTGAGTGATCAACTTCAAGCAGGATGCAGAGCCTTTGTTAATCACCCCGTCAATGAAGACGCGAGCCTTGTCCCTTGTTGTGGCATTTGACTCGAGTATAGCATCTTTCTCGCCCATAGAAAAGACACCGTCTCCATGAAGGTTGTCCAGCAGCTCACTAATCATTTCTTTGGACACCTTTTTTACAAACAAACTCCTCACTTCCTTAAGTTTCTTGTCTGGAAACAGGAAAATAGAGACAAGCAATGCATTATATAAACACTTACTACTGTAAATGTGATTGAAATCTTATAGGGATGATACACAGTGGTGTGGTGGACATAGCCTTTTGTCTGATTCAAATCCGAGATGAAGCCTTCCTGGAAGTTGTTTATGTGAGAACAGCTAAAAAAAAGGGAAGGGCTTGGGCGTGGAGGACCCAGGTTCAAGCCCAGGGCTGCCCACAATTTTAAATCACTGAGGGCCCCTGAGCAAGGCCCTTAACTCCCAATTGCTCCCCGGGGCGCTGCCCTGCTAGCAGCCCCACTGCTCACTAGTGAAACTAGTTGATGGGTTAAAAGCAGAGACTAATTTCGGTGTGCATCGTACATACAGCGTGTGCACGATGTCCACACTGACAAGAAAGGGAAGGAAAAAAAAATGCTTTAAACCCAAGTAATGCCCATGACCTACACACAGAAGAGTTAACTGTCTGGAGTTACCTGTTACAGAATGATAAAAGCAAGAGTAAAGGGCAAGGATTACAGTAGTAAACCCAGCCCTTCTTTAAGGCATGTAGACACTCGCACTGATCAAGAGATAAGAAGCAGGAAGCAGTTATCACGCAACTCTCCCGTGAAACCAGCTGCCAGTTTGTCTTTGGAAAGCAGACACCCTCTCTACTTTAAAGGTTAAGCTTAAAATGTTCCTCTTTGTTAACATTTATGGTAACAGATTTCTCAGGTGATCCTGAAACATCCCTTATTTAGGCTGCTATATACATTTAGACTGCTGGGAAACCTCTCTTGATACACCTCTCCTCATTCTGTTCTATTTTATTCCAACTTTATAGTTGTTCATGTTAACCTGTGTTTCTCCTTCCCAGCAAGTTTTCCTGATTTATTGTTTTTGTTCTCCTTTCCTGGCCTCTCAGCCTCCAACCAGTTGAGGCAAATACCCGGCTTCACTGAATCTGGTTCTGCCAGCGGTTTCTTCCTGTTAACAGCAAGTTTTTTCTTTCCACACTCGTGTAGGGCTTGGTCAAGACAGGATGGTATCGAAGAAAATTGGACTAATTTGTAATAGGCTATATTGCATTCTTGAAATGCCTTGACAGAAAATAGTAGGTGCAACTTAATTAAACTAAATTGAATTGAACAGATCTGGGTGTGGCAGAATTGAAGATGGATTAAATTGAATGGATAAGAATAAAATCATGCACGTCAGAAGAACCGCCAGGGTTGGACAATTTGGAGATAAAAATAAAGTGGCAAGACTGAGAGGAGGTGTGGTCTAAATGACCCGTTAAGGACCCGTTTTTAAGTGTTTGTGCTGCTTCCTTTTCCTGCAGACATAGCTCCATGTCGCCAAATCAACAATCTTAGGAATGTGTTGTAAAAATAATGTAATGTAATGTAATGTAAAGATGGATAAACCACTGTGGAAAAATACTTCCTGATACATTCCACAATGGCCACAAAATTAAAATAAAAGATCAAATAAAAAAGATTAATAATGCTTGTGCACCTGTAATTCATTACAGGAGAGCTACAGGAATATGACTTGAATCAGTTAATAAAATCGTCCTGAGGATATCCTGTGTAAACTTATTAGGGTTGGAGTTTGTTGTTTGTGAACTTCTAGAGCTGCGAATGAAAGGCAGTTTGATCGACCCCTCCCTGTTAAGAGCGGAGAAAATCACCAACTTATTCTGTTCTATATGAAGCGTCAAAGCGTCTGTTAATAATAGATTATATAACTTTGCATGATAAAAAAAATAATTATATAAAATGTGAGGAAGCGCACTTTGGCGCATCTTATCTCGTCTTGGGAGTTGTAATTACGCCGATCACATTCGTACATGTTACAAATCATCGTAAGCAAATCCCATTGGAAAACCTAAAATAGGAGACTTTAGAGTATTATCTGCATCTTTTTCGAAACAAATTAAAGTCATATCTAAATGTGCAAAACAGAATTGAAGTAAATGTACTAAAAGTGAAAGTAAAATACGCTGCGTGAGCAAAAAAAAAAACGCTTTCTCGATTTTACGTTTTCAGTGCGTTCATTTTGCTTCTCTAAAAATCCGAGAATGTGACCAATATGTGCGAATAACACGGTGTAGTTTTCATATACTATATGATTTTATACTGTATTATTACAGTTAGACCAGCAGAGTCTCTTACCTGCCATCGTTCACGTCTGGAAAAGCTGCTCTCTTCAAACTAGTGACGCGGCTCTCTTCCTGAAAACTTCCTTAAACCCTCATAAAGAGGGTGGGCTTTATGTCTCAACATAACATTATGTACTTGCATTTTACAACAGTGACGTGGTAATTCTGGTTTTCCCTCTCTTTGTCTGTCTCTTGTCGACGAGTGTGAACAATGGATGAAAAAGACTGCTCCTAACACAACTTTTAAATGCACAGAAAAAGGTTTATTACAGTAAAAGAAAGCATAAAACAGATCTGCACAACCTGGGATCTTTCTGAGCGAATTGTGAATCAAACGTAAAAGGTACATCATTCTTAACAAGGAAAGGCCAGAGAGGCCCAAAGTGTTTGAAGTACTGTAAAAACAAAAAGTAGATTTTCTTAACTTTCCCCTACTTCTGTTATAAATGTTGTTGTTGATGTGAGTGACACATCAACTGCTGAGGTCAGCCAGAAAAATAACCTAACATTTCCCCAGAAAAAAAACAAAACCTAATGGTGTCATGAATACTACAAAACAAAAAGACTGCAGAAGAAAAGACAAAATATAAAACCACACCCTGAACCTAAACCCAACTCCCAAAGGAGAGGCGAGACGCATCCCTCGCTTTGAGTAATACTGGCAGGAAGACCGGAGGCCACCACTGCTGCCAAAATCTTTTAATCAAAGTCTGTATATAGATATTTAAGCAGAAGATTGTGGAGAATTGTGTATACAGATGAGGAAAGGAGAAATTAATCAGTTTTAAAGACAAGTCTAATTCCTAACAAAATGAAAAGACCTAACAGAGTCTAAAAACTTAACATCCAGACTAAAGATGAAAAAATAACGCTTCAAAACAAAGAGAAACAATGTTTTCAGCTTAAAACAATGATGTATAGTAAAATCCTAACTAATATGTTAGTTGATTGTCAATATATCATTAGAAAAACAGTAATTTAGACCCACAGATATGTTAACACATGGTTCTTTTTTATGAAGTTCATGCAATCCAAATATACCCCACTAAAGTACCACACCATGACAAACAAAACATCTTTCCATCAATCTGTCTAGTTTAAAATGTGATTACATAGCTGGTGTTGACAGCATGTTCTTTCTTAGATGCCTGGAAAGAAGTAGAAGTGCTTTATTAATGTGGTTCTGTCAATGGTCGCCATTTGTCTTTTGTCCTCGGACTTGAAACTTTCAAAGCGTAGCATGACCTGTGTGGTTGAAACAGTTTACTTCATTAGGAAAGGCTTACACTGAGAATACAGTAGATAACATCCTTATTGATGATTACTCGTGGTGTTGGATATTACTTGCCATCTGAACACGTTATACAGCATGCACCTAATTTTACAGCCATATGATAGTTTGTAATAAAAAATAAATAAATTTAAAGCGTACTTTTCTGAAAATCTCCTGAATGTGATCCTGATTTCCAGAGGTGTCGCACTGAGCAATGAAGTACTGGATGAGGAAAGACCCAGTAAATGGGTGTCTGTATGACACTGTATCTGCAGGGGAAAACACGCAGAAACAAAGTGAGAATTTTACAGTAGATCATTGATGTTTATCTTCACAGTATTATAAGCTAGAACGTGATTAGATGATAATCTAATGATAAATATAATACCAGGGGTGCAGGAGAGAAGAGAAATGAAGTCTTTTTCTTTGTGCACACTGCGTATGGCATCGTCTTCCCAGCCTACTTCAGTCGCTGGCTGATGCACGCTGTCACTTACCAATACAGATCCATCCCTCTCTAAAACAAACAGGTTTTTAATATTAATAAAATAAAATGAAGCCAAGTGAAGTTGTAGTTTGGTGTATAAGTATACATCACCTCCCCTGCAGGCCTGGATGATGATGATCTTGGGTTTGTCTACAAGTGCTGGACAGTTCTCAGAGCCCAAGTGTGTATAAATGCTGTTGATGGGAAACTCGTCGGAATTCTTATCAGAAGGATACCAGTTGACACCGAGAACTGCTCCCAGCCTCCCATGGGACATGATGACCACAATCACACTGTCTGTCATTTTAAGTTTTGGATGTTGAGCAAACCTAAGAAAGGCCTCGTTAATCGCCTTTGAAAACAGAGAAAATGAAGTAATCAGTAGCGTCATCACTAAAACAACCAGAACGGACCGTGACTGCGTAAACGGCCTCCGTAAAACCCAGTACCTGTCCGGTGAGGTTTGTGTATGTCACCACCTCGTATCCCAGATTTGTAAGCATTTTTTTCATGTTCTCGTGGTCTACCTCTGCTCCGTCTCTGTTCATTCGTTCATTAGAAAACTTCATATTAGTGATCAGCAGAGCTATGCGATTCTTGTAAGAATCTTTGGTCACGTTGTAAACCTGAAAATCAAAATAAGACAATTTCTTCTTGTTAAATATCAACTATAAAGGTAAGATGAAATCAATTACGTGTAATTAAATCTGTCAAATGTGAGCTATAGTATGATGCTTCACTGACCTCTGGATCATTCTGTTTGCTCTCCCAGAAGCTTTTAATGGAGAATGGTGCTGTAGAAGTCTTAGCCACCGACGGTGCATCTGGACATGACAACCAACGTCATTAGGCTTCAAAAAAATATTTTAAAAAAGACCCGTGTCTGCTCCTGTGATCATAACTGCATTATACTGTATTTCAACTTCTTACCTGTCTCATTAACCTGGACATCGGACAGACTGAGCTCAGAGTAAAGAGTAGGGTCCTCGTTTTGAATGTGAGTGATCAACTTCAAGCAGGATGTAGAGCCTTTGTTAATCACCCCGTCAATGAAGACACGAGCCTTGTCCTTTGTTGTGGCATTTGACTCGAGCATAGCATTTTTCTCACCCATAGAAAAGACACCGTCTCCATGAAGGTTGTCCAGCAGCTCACTAATCATTTCTTTGGACACCTTGTTTACAAACAAACTCCTCACTTCCTTAAGTTTCTTGTCTGGAAACAGGAAAGTAGAGACAAGCAATGCATTATATAAACACTTACTACTGTAAATGTGATTGAAATCTTATAGGGATGATACACAGTGGTGTGGTGGACATAGCCTTTTGTCTGATTCAAATCCGAGATGAAGCCTTCCTGGAAGTTGTTTATGTGAGAACAGCTATATAAATGCTTTAAACCCAAGTAATGCCCAGAACATGACCTACTGCTGGGAAACCTCTCTTGATACACCTCTCCTCATTCTGTTCTATTTTATTCCAACTTTATAGTTGTTCATGTTAACCTGTGTTTCTCCTTCCCAGCAAGTTTTCCTGATTTATTGTTTTTGTTCTCCTTTCCTGCCCTCTCAACCTCCAACCAGTCCAGGCAAATACTTCACTGAATCTGGTTCTGCCAGCGGTTTCTTCCTGTTAACAGAAAGTTTTTTCTTTCCACACTCGCCTAGTGCTTGCTCAAGACAGGATGGTATCGAAGAAAATTGGACTAATTTGTAATAGGCTATATTGCATTCTTGAAATGCCTTGAGAGGAAATTTGCCTTAATTAGGTGCCACATAAATTAAACTAAATTGAATTGAACAGATCTGGGTGTGGCAGAATTGAAGATGGATTAAATTGAATGGATAGGAATAAAATCATGCACGTCAGAAGAACCGCCAGGGTTGGACAATTTGGAGATAAAAATAAAGTGGCAAGACTGAGAGGAGGTGTGGTCTAAATGACCCGTTAAGGACCCGTTTTTAAGTGTTTGTGCTGCTTCCTTTTCCTGCAGACATAGCTCCATGTCGCCAAATCAACAATCTTAGGAATGTGTTTTAAAATAATGTAATGTAATGTAAAAATGGATAAACCACTGTGGAAAAATACTTCCTGATACATTCCACAATGGCCACAAAATTCAAATAAAAGATCAAATAAAAAAGATTAATAATGCTTGTGCACCTGTAATTCATTACAGGAGAGCTACAGGAATATGACTTGAATCAGTTAATAAAATCGTCCTGAGGATATCCTGTGTAAACTTATTAGGGTTGGAGTTTGTTGTTTGTGAACTTCTAGAGCTCCTTGTTAAGAGCGGAGAAAATCACCAACTTGTTCTGTTCTATATGAAGCGTCAAAGCGTCTGTTAATAATAGATTATATAACTTTGCATGATAAAAAAAATAATTATATAAAATGTGAGGAAGCGCACTTTGGCGTCTTGGGAGTCGTAATTACGCCGATCACATTCATACTTGTTACAAATCATCGTAATCAAATCCCATTGGAAAACCTAAAATAGGAGACTTTAGAGTATTATCTGCATCTTTTTTGAAACAAATTAAAGTCATATCTAAATGTGCAAAAATAGAATTGAAGTCACTGTACAAAAAGTGAGAGTAAAATACGCTGCGTGAGCAAAAAAATAAATGCTTTCTCGATTTTACGTTTTCAGTGCGTTCATTTTGCTTCTCTAAAAATCCGAGAATGTGACCAATATATGCGAATAACACAGTGTAGTTTTCATATACTATATGATTTTATATTGTATTATTACAGTTAGACCAGCAGAGTCTCTTACCTGCCATCGTTCACGTCTGGAAAAGCTGCTCTCTTCAAACTAGTGAAGTGGCACTGTTCCTGAAAACTTATTTAAACCCTCATGAAGAGGGTGGGCTTTATGTCTCAACATAACATTATGTAATTGCTTTTTACAACAGTGACGTGGTTAATTGTGGTTTTCCCTCTCTTTGTCTGTCTCTTGTCGACGAGTGTGAACAATGGATAAAAAAGACTGCTCCTAACACAACTTTTAAATGCACAGAAAAAGGTTTATTACAGTAAAAGAAAGCATAAAACAGATCTGCACAACCTGGGATAAAGACAAGTCTAATTCCTAACAAAATGAAAAGACCAAACAGAGTCTAAAAAATTAACATCCGGACTAAAGATGAAAAAATAACGCTTCAAAACAAAGAGAAACAATGTTTTCAGCTTAAAACAATGATGTATAGTAAAATCCTAACTAATATGTTAGTTGATTGTCAATATGTCATTAAAAATACATTAATTTAGACCCACAGATATGTTAACACATGGTTCTTTTTTATGAAGTTCATGCAATCCAAATATACCCCACTAAAGTACCACACCATGACAAACAAAACATCTTTCCATCAATCTGTCTAGTTTAAAATGTGATTGCATAGCTGGTGTTGACAGCATGTTCTTTCTTAGATGCCTGGAAAGAAGTAGAAGTGCTTTATTAATGTGGTTCTGTCAACGGTCGCCATTTGTCTTTTGTCCTGGGACTGGAAACCTTTAAAGCGTAGCATGACCTGTGTGGTTGAAACAGTTTACTTCATTAGGAAAGGCTTACACTGAGAATACAGTAGATAACATCCTTATTGATGATTACTCGTGGTGTTGGATATTACTTGCCATCTGAACACGCTATACAGCATGCACATAATTTTACAGCCATATGATAGTTTGTAATAAAAAATAAATAAATTTAAAGCGTACTTTTCTGAAAAGCTCCTGAATGTGATCCTGATTTCCAGAGGTGTCGCACTGATCAATGAAGTACTGGATGAGGAGAGACCCACTAACTGGGTGTCTGTATGACACTGTATCTGCAGGGGAAAACACGCAGAAACAAAGTGAGAATTTTACAGTAGATCATTGATGTTTATCTTCACAGTATTATAAGCTAGAACGTGATTAGATGATAATCTAATGATAAATATAATACCAGGGGTGCAGGAGAGAAGAGAAATGAAGTCTTTTTCTTTATGCACATTGCGTATGGCGTCGTCTTCCCAGCCTACTTCAGTCGCTGGCTGATGCACGCTGTCACTTACAAATACAGATCCATCCCTCTCTAAAACAAACAGGTTTTTAATATTAATAAAATAAAATGAAGCCAAGTGAAGTTGTAGTTTGGTGTATAAGTATACATCACCTCCCCTGCAGGCCTGGATGATGATGATCTTGGGTTTGTCTATAAGTGCTGGACAGTTCTCAGAGCCCAAGTGTGTATAAATGCTGTTGATGGGAAACTCGTCGGAATTCTTATCAGAAGGATACCAGTTGACACCGAGAACTGATCCCAGCCTCCCATGGGACATGATGACCACAATCACACTGTCTGTCATTTTAAGTTTTGGATGTTGAGCAAACTTAGTAAAGGCCTCGTTAATCGCCTTTGAAAACAGAGAAAATGAAGTAATCAGTAGCGTCATCACTAAAACAACCAGAACGGACCGTGACTGCGTAAACGGCCTCCGTAAAACCCAGTACCTGTCCGGTGAGGTTTGTGTATGTCACCACCTCGTATCCCAGATTTGTAAGCATTTTCTTCATGTTCCCGTGGTCTACCTCTGCTCCTTCTCTGTTCATTCGTTTATTAGAAAATGTCATATTAGTGATCAGCAGAGCTATGCGATTCTTGTAAGAATCTTTGGTCACGCTGTAAACCTGAAAATCAAAATAAGACATTTTCTTCTTGTTAAATATAAACTATAATGGTAAGATGAAATCATTTACGTGTAATTAAATCTGTCAAATGTGAGCTATAGTATGATGCTTCACTGACCTCTGGATCATTCTGTTTGCTCTCCCAGAAGCTTTTAATGGAGAATGGTGCTGTAGATGTCTTAGTCACCGACGGTGCATCTGGACATGACAACCAACGTCATTAGGCTTCAAAAAATATTTTAAAAAAGACCCGTGTCTGCTCCTGTGATCATAACTGCATTATACTGTATTTCAACTTCTTACCTGTCTCATTAACCTGGACATCGGACAGACTGAGCTCAGAGTAAAGAGTAGGGTCCTCGTTTTGAATGTGAGTGATCAACTTCAAGCAGGATGTAGAGCCTTTGTTAATCACCCCGTCAATGAAGACGCGAGCCTTGTCCTTTGTTGTGGCATTTGACTCGAGCATAGCATTTTTCTCACCCATAGAAAAGACACCGTCTCCATGAAGGTTGTCCAGCAGCTCACTAATCATTTCTTTGGACACCTTGTTTACAAACAAACTCCTCACTTCCTTAAGTTTCTTGTCTGGAAACAGGAAAGTAGAGACAAGCAATGCATTATATAAACACTTACTACTGTAAATGTGATTGAAATCTTATAGGGATGATACACAGTGGTGTGCGTTTTTTTTTCTATATGATTTTATACTATATTATTACAGTTGTACAAGCAGAGTCTCTCTCGCACAGAAAAAGGTTT
The DNA here is from genome assembly GCA_014839995.1 of Xenentodon cancila. Taxonomy (NCBI): domain Eukaryota; kingdom Metazoa; phylum Chordata; class Actinopteri; order Beloniformes; family Belonidae; genus Xenentodon; species Xenentodon cancila. Next base: position 20,634,864 of record CM026201.1, read on the forward strand.
ATTACAGTAAAAGAAAGCATAAAACAGATCTGTACAACCTGGGATCTTTCTGAGCGAACTGTGAATCAAAAGTAAAAGGTACATCATTCTTAACAAGGAAAGGCCAGAGAGGCCCAAAGTCTTAATAACAACATATCAGTTTTGTCAGATGTGAACACAAGACCGGATACTTTAACACTTTAACACTCCTTAACACTGCCAGTCAGCTACTACAACCTCTAGCCCAGCTGCTCTGATAATTCTGGTCTTTAGTATTATAATCATTATTATTTATTAATTCATCTCAAGCTTTAAGTGATGCATATTCTTCTGTCCAGTTACTATTTTGTTCATTTTCATGAGTTTATGAAAGTATCAAAAGGCCTTCCCTGTAAGATATTTTCATATCTGCTTTTTGAGGACACATCCAAAGTGCACGAACTGCAACTGTGTTACCATGTTGCCTAATCAACGTGTTGCCTTTGTGTTGTACTGTGGTATCATACTTGGTTATTTTATTTACTTGCTGTTTTTTTGAGTTTTTGCTTTGCAGAGGTTGTGCAAAAGGAAATTCTGCCAGCTTTTTACTTGAACTGTGTTTACATCATCGTGGTGATTCTGAGAACACTGATCAACTGATATCAAATTCATGAATTGGATTTTAGCAACTATTTGCTACAGGATGTTTTGAGAATGAAATCCTAAACAGCAAATAGCTGATGGGACTTGCCACAAAGCTCCAGTTTTGTCTCATCCGTCCAAAAGAACACTTTCCTGGATACGTGGTGGCTTGTCAATGAGCAGTTTGACAAATTCCTGTCACAAATTTTATTATTTGCGTTAAACAGTCCTCATCAGTCGTCCACTTTGGGTGCGATCTGACACTGATGCACCTTGACGTGATGTTCACCTTGGATCTCTTTGAAAGTTGTTCTGGACCTGACTCCTTGGTTACCATTCATATGACTCATCTCTTCTATTTGTTCACATCCAGGGAGGTTGGTTACAATCCAAGTGAACCCCAATCTTTTGAAAGAAATGTCTAACTCTAGTCACAGGAACATCAGTCTGCTTGGAGATAGTCTTATAGCTTTACCCTTTAAAATGCTTGTCTGTGATTTTGTTTCCTATCTCGTCCTTGAGAGCCTTTGTGTTTTTGAAAAAAGACCAGTGAAGGAATGTGTCAGTCAAGACACCTGTGAACGCCTCCTAAGTCTTATCTTGCAGCCAAGACATGTATGGACCCACATTCTGGGTTTGTTGCAATGTGAAGGTTTAGTTTTGAAATTTATAGGACCCCTTTGGCGACAACTGGTCCTTCTGCAGAATCGGTGCATGAGTTTCACACATGTATTAACCCGTTTAAGTTATTACATTGCGTGACAACAAAAACTGGGTCTATGGGAGGAATATGCTCTCCACGCTTCATCCCTGGTTGTGTAATCACAGTTCAAATTCTGGAAACATAATTTGCCTTCCCAGAAAGATGGGCAGCAAAAGTTGGTTCTAATAGCTGATGGCTGCAAAACATTGCTGATATGTTTTCATGATGAGTAAAAGGTACATCATTCTTAACAAGGAAAGGCCAGAGAGGCCCAAAATCGTTCATTAGAAAACGTCATATTAGTGATCAGCAGAGCTACACGATTCCTGTGAGAATCTTTTGTCACGTAAACCTGAAATCAAAATAAGACAATTTCTTCTTGTTAAATATCAACTATAAAGGTAAGATGAAATCAATTACGTGTAATTAAATCTGTCAAATGTGAGCTATAGTATGATGCTTCACTGACCTCTGGATCATTCTGTTTGCTCTCCCAGAAGCTTTTAATGGAGAATGGTGCTGTAGAAGTCTTAGCCACCGACGGTGCATCTGGACACGACAACCAACGTCATTAGGCTTCAAAAAAATATTTTAAAAAAGACCCGTGTCTGCTGCTGTGATCATAACTGCATTTTACTGTATTTCAACTTCTTACCTGTCTCATTAACCTGGACATCGGACAGACTGAGCTCAGAGTAAAGAGTAGGGTCCTCGTTTTGAATGTGAGTGATCAACTTCAAGCAGGATGTAGAGCCTTTGTTAATCACCCCGTCAATGAAGACGCGAGCCTTGTCCCTTGTTGTGGCATTTGACTCGAGTATAGCATCTTTCTCGCCCATAGAAAAGACACCGTCTCCATGAAGGTTGTCCAGCAGCTCACTAATCATTTCTTTGGACACCTTGTTTACAAACAAACTCCTCACTTCCTTAAGTTTCTTGTCTGGAAACAGGAAAATAGAGACAAGCAATGCATTATATAAACACTCACTACTGTAAATGTGATTGAAATCTTATAGGGATGATACACAGTGGTGTGCGTTTTTTTTTCTATATGATTTTATACTGTATTATTACAGTTAGACAAGCAGAGTCTCTTACCTGCCATCGTTCACGTCTGGAAAAGCTGCTCTCTTCAAACTGGTGACGCGGCTCTCTTCCTGAAAACTTCCTTAAACCCTCATGAAGAGGGTGTGCTTTATGTCTCAACATATGTACTTGCATTTTACAACAGTGACGTGGTAATTCTGGTTTTCCCTCTCTTTGTCTGCCTCTGGTCGACGAGTGTGAACAATGGATGAAAAAGACTGCTCCTAACACAACTTTTAAATGCACAGAAAAAGGTTTATTACAGTAAAAGAAAGCATAAAACAGATCTGCACAACCTGGGATCTTTCTGAGCGAACTGTGAATCAAACGTAAAAGGTACATCATTCTTAACAAGGAAAAGCCAGAGAGGCCCAAAGTCTTAATAACAACATATCAGTTTTGTCAGATGTGAACACAAGACCGGATACTTTAACACTTTAACACTCCTTAACACTGCCAGTCAGCTGCTACAACCTCTAGCCCAGCTGCTCTGATAATTCTGGTCTTTAGTATTATAATCATTATTATTTATTAATTCATCTCAAGCTTTAAGTGATGCATATTCTTCTGTCCAGCTACTATTTTGTTCATTTTCATGAGTCTATGAAAGTATCAAAAGGCCTTCCCTGTAAGATATTTTCATATCTGTTTTTAAGGACACATCCAAAGTGCACGAACTGCAACTATGTTACCATGTTGCCTAATCAACGTGTTGCCTTTGTGTTGTACTGTGGTATCATACTTGGTTATTTTATTTACTTGCTGTTTTTTTGAGTTTTTGCTTTGCAGAGGTTGTGCAAAAGGAAATTCTGCCAGCTTTTAACTTGAACTGTGTTTACATCATTGTGGTGATTCTGAGAACACTGATCAACTGATATCAAATTCATGAATTGGATTTTAGCAACTATTTGCTACAGGATGTTTTGAGAATGAAATCCTAAACAGCAAATAGCTGATGGGACTTGCCACAAAGCTCCAGTTTTGTCTCATCCGTCCAAAAGAACACTTTCCTGGATACGTGGTGGCTTGTCAATGAGCAGTTTGACAAATTCCTGTCACAAATTTTATTATTTGCGTTAAACAGTCCTCATCAGTCGTCCACTTTGGGTGCGATCTGACACTGATGCACCTTGACGTGATGTTCACCTTGGATCTCTTTGAAAGTTGTTCTGGACCTGACTCCTTGGTTACCATTCATATGACTCATCTCTTCTATTTGTTCACATCCAGGGAGGTTGGTTACAATCCAAGTGAACCCCAATCTTTTGAAAGAAATGTCTAACTCTAGTCACAGGAACATCAGTCTGCTTGGAGATAGTCTTATAGCTTTTCCCTTTAAAATGCTTGTCTGTGATTTTGTTTCCTATCTCGTCCTTGAGAGCCTTTGTGTTTTTGAAAAAAGACCAGTGAAGGAATGTGTCAGTCAAGACACCTGTGAACGCCTCCTAAGTCTTATCTTGCAGCCAAGACATGCATAGACCCACAATCTGGGTTTGTTGCAATGTGAAGGTTTAGTTTTGAAATTTATAGGACCCCTTTGGCGACAACTGGTCCTTCTGCAGAATCGGTACGTGACTTAAACACATGTATATACCCGTTTAAGTTATTACATTGCGTGACAACAAAAACTGGGTCTATGGGAGGAATATGCTCTCCACGCTTCTTCCCTGGTTGTGTAATCACAGTTCAAATTCTGGAAACATAATTTGCCTTCCCAGAAAGATGGGCAGCAAAAGTTGGTTCTAATAGCTGATGGCTGCAAAACATTGCTGATATGTTTTCATGATGAGTAAAAGGTACATCATTCTTAACAAGGAAAGGCCAGAGAGGCCCAAAATCGTTCATTAGAAAACGTCATATTAGTGATCAGCAGAGCTACACGATTCCTGTGAGAATCTTTTGTCACGTAAACCTGAAAATCAAAATAAGACAATTTCTTCTTGTTAAATATCAACTATAAAGGTAAGATGAAATCAATTACGTGTAATTAAATCTGTCAAATGTGAGCTATAGTATGATGCTTCACTGACCTCTGGATCATTCTGTTTGCTCTCCCAGAAGCTTTTAATGGAGAATGGTGCTGTTTCAGTCTTAGCCCCAAACAGTCCATCTGGACACGACAACCAACGTCATTAGGCTTCAAAAAAATATTTTAAAAAAGACCCGTGTCTGCTCCTGTGATCATAACTGCATTATACTGTATTTCAACTTCTTACCTGTCTCATTAACCTGGACATCGGACAGACTGAGCTCAGAGTAAAGAGTAGGGTCCTCGTTTTGAATGTGAGTGATCAACTTCAAGCAGGATGCAGAGCCTTTGTTAATCACCCCGTCAATGAAGACGCGAGCCTTGTCCCTTGTTGTGGCATTTGACTCGAGTATAGCATCTTTCTCGCCCATAGAAAAGACACCGTCTCCATGAAGGTTGTCCAGCAGCTCACTAATCATTTCTTTGGACACCTTGTTTACAAACAAACTCCTCACTTCCTTAAGTTTCTTGTCTGGAAACAGGAAAATAGAGACAAGCAATGCATTATATAAACACTTACTACTGTAAATGTGGTTGAAATCTTATAGGGATGATACACACTGGTGTGCTTTTTTTTTCTATATGATTTTATACTATATCATTACAGTTGGAACAGCAGAGTCTCTCTCCTGCCATCGTTCACGTCTGGAAAAGCTGCTCTCTTCAAACTGGTGACGCGGCTCTCTTCCTGAAAACTTCCTTAAACCCTCATGAAGAGGGTGTGCTTTATGTCTCAACATATGTACTTGCATTTTACAACAGTGACGTGGTAATTCTGGTTTTCCCTCTCTTTGTCTGCCTCTGGTCGACGAGTGTGAACAATGGATGAAAAAGACTGCTCCTAACACAACTTTTAAATGCACAGAAAAAGGTTTATTACAGTAAAAGAAAGCATAAAACAGATCTGCACAACCTGGGATCTTTCTGAGCAAACTGTGAATCAAACGTAAAAGGTATATCATTCTTAACAAGGAAAGGCCAGAGAGGCCCAAAGTCTTAATAACAACATATCAGTTTTGTCAGATGTGAACACAAGACCGGATACTTTAACACTTTAACACTCCTTAACACTGCCAGTCAGCTGCTACAACCTCTAGCCCAGCTGCTCTGATAATTCTGGTCTTTAGTATTATAATCATTATTATTTATTAATTCATCTCAAGCTTTAAGTGATGCATATTCTTCTGTCCAGCTACTATTTTGTTCATTTTCATGAGTCTATGAAAGTATCAAAAGGCCTTCCCTGTAAGATATTTTCATATCTGCTTTTTGAGGACACATCCAAAGTGCACGAACTGCAACTATGTTACCATGTTGCCTAATCAACGTGTTGCCTTTGTGTTGTACTGTGGTATCATACTTGGTTATTTTATTTACTTGCTGTTTTTTTGAGTTTTTGCTTTGCAGAGGTTGTGCAAAAGGAAATTCTGCCAGCTTTTAACTTGAACTGTGTTTACATCATCGTGGTGATTCTGAGAACACTGATCAACTGATATCAAATTCATGAATTGGATTTTAGCAACTATTTGCTACAGGATGTTTTGAGAATGAAATCCTAAACAGCAAATAGCTGATGGGACTTGCCACAAAGCTCCAGTTTTGTCTCATCCGTCCAAAAGAACACTTTCCTGGATACGTGGTGGCTTGTCAATGAGCAGTTTGACAAATTCCTGTCACAAATTTTATTATTTGCGTTAAACAGTCCTCATCAGTCGTCCACTTTGGGTGCGATCTGACACTGATGCACCTTGACGTGATGTTCACCTTGGATCTCTTTGAAAGTTGTTCTGGACCTGACTCCTTGGTTACCATTCATATGACTCATCTCTTCTATTTGTTCACATCCAGGGAGGTTGGTTACAATCCAAGTGAACCCCAATCTTTTGAAAGAAATGTCTAACTCTAGTCACAGGAACATCAGTCTGCTTGGAGATAGTCTTATAGCTTTTCCCTTTAAAATGCTTGTCTGTGATTTTGTTTCCTATCTCGTCCTTGAGAGCCTTTGTGTTTTTGAAAAAAGACCAGTGAAGGAATGTGTCAGTCAAGACACCTGTGAACGCCTCCTAAGTCTTATCTTGCAGCCAAGACATGCATAGACCCACAATCTGGGTTTGTTGCAATGTGAAGGTTTAGTTTTGAAATTTATAGGACCCCTTTGGCGACAACTGGTCCTTCTGCAGAATCGGTACGTGACTTAAACACATGTATATACCCGTTTAAGTTATTACATTGCGTGACAACAAAAACTGGGTCTATGGGAGGAATATGCTCTCCACGCTTCTTCCCTGGTTGTGTAATCACAGTTCAAATTCTGGAAACATAATTTGCCTTCCCAGAAAGATGGGCAGCAAAAGTTGGTTCTAATAGCTGATGGCTGCAAAACATTGCTGATATGTTTTCATGATGAGTAAAAGGTACATCATTCTTAACAAGGAAAGGCCAGAGAGGCCCAAAATCGTTCATTAGAAAACGTCATATTAGTGATCAGCAGAGCTACACGATTCCTGTGAGAATCTTTTGTCACGTAAACCTGAAAATCAAAATAAGACAATTTCTTCTTGTTAAATATCAACTATAAAGGTAAGATGAAATCAATTACGTGTAATTAAATCTGTCAAATGTGAGCTATAGTATGATGCTTCACTGACCTCTGGATCATTCTGTTTGCTCTCCCAGAAGCTTTTAATGGAGAATGGTGCTGTTTCAGTCTTAGCCCCAAACAGTCCATCTGGACACGACAACCAACGTCATTAGGCTTCAAAAAAATATTTTAAAAAAGACCCGTGTCTGCTCCTGTGATCATAACTGCATTATACTGTATTTCAACTTCTTACCTGTCTCATTAACCTGGACATCGGACAGACTGAGCTCAGAGTAAAGAGTAGGGTCCTCGTTTTGAATGTGAGTGATCAACTTCAAGCAGGATGCAGAGCCTTTGTTAATCACCCCGTCAATGAAGACGCGAGCCTTGTCCCTTGTTGTGGCATTTGACTCGAGTATAGCGTCTTTCTCGCCCATAGAAAAGACACCGTCTCCATGAAGGTTGTCCAGTAGCTCACTAATCATTTCTTTGGACACCTTGTTTACAAACAAACTCCTCACTTCCTTAAGTTTCTTGTCTGGAAACAGGAAAATAGAGACAAGCAATGCATTATATAAACACTTACTACTGTAAATGTGATTGAAATCTTATAGGGATGATACACACTGGTGTGCTTTTTTTTTCTATATGATTTTATACTATATCATTACAGTTGGAACAGCAGAGTCTCTTACCTGTCATCGTTCACGTCTGGAAAAGCTGCTCTCTTCAAACTGGTGACGCGGCTCTCTTCCTGAAAACTTCCTTAAACCCTCATGAAGAGGGTGTGCTTTATGTCTCAACATATGTACTTGCATTTTACAACAGTGACGTGGTAATTCTGGTTTTCCCTCTCTTTGTCTGTCTCTTGTCGACGAGTGTGAACAATGGATGAAAAAGACTGCTCCTAACACAACTTTTAAATGCACAGAAAAAGGTTTATTACAGTAAAAGAAAGCATAAAACAGATCTGCACAACCTGGGATCTTTCTGAGTGAATTGTGAATCAAATGTTAAAGGTACATCATTCTTAACAAGGAAAGGCCAGAGAGGCCCAAAGTCTTAATAACAACATATCAGTTTTGTCAGATGTGAACACAAGACCGGATACTTTAACACTTTAACACTCCTTAACACTGCCAGTCAGCTGCTACAACCTCTAGCCCAGCTGCTCTGATAATTCTGGTCTTTAGTTTTATAATCATTATTATTTATTAATTCATCTCAAGCTTTAAGTGATGCATATTCTTCTGTCCAGCTACTATTTTGTTCATTTTCATGAGTCTATGAAAGTATCAAAAGGCCTTCCCTGTAAGATATTTTCATATCTGTTTTTGAGGACACATCCAAAGTGCACGAACTGCAACTGTGTTACCATGTTGCCTAATCAACGTGTTGCCTTTGTGTTGTACTGTGGTATCATACTTGGTTATTTTATTTACTTGCTGTTTTTTTGAGTTTTTGCTTTGCAGAGGTTGTGCAAAAGGAAATTCTGCCAGCTTTTAACTTGAACTGTGTTTACATCATCGTGGTGATTCTGAGAACACTGATCAACTGATATCAAATTCATGAATTGGATTTTAGCAACTATTTGCTACAGGATGTTTTGAGAATGAAATCCTAAACAGCAAATAGCTGATGGGACTTGCCACAAAGCTCCAGTTTTGTCTCATCCGTCCAAAAGAACACTTTCCTGGATACGTTGTGGCTTGTCAATGAGCAGTTTGACAAATTCCTGTCACAAATTTTATTATTTGCGTTAAACAGTCCTCATCAGTCGTCCACTTTGAGTGCGATCTGACACTGATGCACCTTGACGTGATGTTCACCTTGGATCTCTTTGAAAGTTGTTCTGGACCTGACTCCTTGGTTACCATTCATATGACTCATCTCTTCTATTTGTTCACATCCAGGGAGGTTGGTTACAATCCAAGTGAACCCCAATCTTTTGAAAGAAATGTCTAACTCTAGTCACAGGAACATCAGTCTGCTTGGAGATAGTCTTATAGCTTTTCCCTTTAAAATGCTTGTCTGTGATTTTGTTTCCTATCTCGTCCTTGAGAGCCTTTGTGTTTTTGAAAAAAGACCAGTGAAGGAATGTGTCAGTCAAGACACCTGTGAACGCCTCCTAAGTCTTATCTTGCAGCCAAGACATGCATAGACCCACAATCTGGGTTTGTTGCAATGTGAAGGTTTAGTTTTGAAATTTATAGGACCCCTTTGGCTACAACTGGTCCTTCTGCAGAATCGGTGCATGAGTTTCACACATGTATTAACCCGTTTAAGTTATTACATTGCGTGACAACAAAAACTGGGTCTATGGGAGGAATATGCTCTCCATGCTTCATCCCTGGTTGTGTAATCACAGTTCAAATTCTGGAAACATAATTTGCCTTCCCAGAAAGATGGGCAGCAAAAGTTGGTTCTAATAGCTGATGGCTGCAAAACATTGCTGATATGTTTTCATGATGAGTAAAAGGTACATCATTCTTAACAAGGAAAGGCCAGAGAGGCCCAAAATCGTTCATTAGAAAACGTCATATTAGTGATCAGCAGAGCTACACGATTCCTGTGAGAATCTTTTGTCACGTAAACCTGAAAATCAAAATAAGACAATTTCTTCTTGTTAAATATCAACTATAAAGGTAAGATGAAATCAATTACGTGTAATTAAATCTGTCAAATGTGAGCTATAGTATGATGCTTCACTGACCTCTGGATCATTCTGTTTGCTCTCCCAGAAGCTTTTAATGGAGAATGGTGCTGTTTCAGTCTTAGCCCCGAACAGTCCATCTGGACACGACAACCAACGTCATTAGGCGTCAAAAAAATATTTTAAAAAAGACCCGTGTCTGCTCCTGTGATCATAACTGCATTATACTGTATTTCAACTTCTTACCTGTCTCATTAACCTGGACATCGGACAGACTGAGCTCAGAGTAAAGAGTAGGGTCCTCGTTTTGAATGTGAGTGATCAACTTCAAGCAGGATGTAGAGCCTTTGTTAATCACCCCGTCAATGAAGACGCGAGCCTTGTCCCTTGTTGTGGCATTTGACTCGAGTATAGCATCTTTCTCGCCCATAGAAAAGACACCGTCTCCATGAAGGTTGTCCAGTAGCTCACTAATCATTTCTTTGGACACCTTGTTTACAAACAAACTCCTCACTTCCTTAACTTTCTTGTCTGGAAACAGGAAAATAGAGACAAGCAATGCATTATATAAACACTTACTACTGTAAATGTGGTTGAAATTTTATAGGGATGATACACAGTGGTGTGCTTTTTTTTTCTATATGATTTTATACTATATCATTACAGTTGGAACAGCAGAGTCTCTCTCCTGCCATCGTTCACGTCTGGAAAAGCTGCTCTCTTCAAACTGGTGACGCGGCTCTCTTCCTGAAAACTTCCTTAAACCCTCATGAAGAGGGTGTGCTTTATGTCTCAACATATGTACTTGCATTTTACAACAGTGACGTGGTAATTTTGGTTTTCCCTCTCTTTGTCTGTCTCTTGTCGACGAGTGTGAACAATGGATGAAAAAGACTGCTCATAACACAACTTTTAAATGCACAGAAAAAGGTTTATTACAGTAAAAGAAAGCATAAAACAGATCTGCACAACCTGGGATCTTTCTGAGCGAACTGTGAATCAAACGTAAAAGGTACATCATTCTTAACAAGGAAAGGCCAGAGAGGCCCAAAGTCTTAATAACAACATATCAGTTTTGTCAGATGTGAACACAAGACCGGATACTTTAACACTTTAACACTCCTTAACACTGCCAGTCAGCTGCTACAACCTCTAGCCCAGCTGCTCTGATAATTCTGGTCTTTAGTATTATAATCATTATTATTTATTAATTCATCTCAAGCTTTAAGTGATGCATATTCTTCTGTCCAGCTACTATTTTGTTCATTTTCATGAGTCTATGAAAGTCTCAAAAGCCCTTCCCTGTAAGATATTTTCATATCTGTTTTTAAGGACACATCCAAAGTGCACGAACTGCAACTGTGTTACCATGTTGCCTAATCAACGTGTTGCCTTTGTGTTGTACTGTGGTATCATACTTGGTTATTTTATTTACTTGCTGTTTTTTTGAGTTTTTGCTTTGCAGAGGTTGTGCAAAAGGAAATTCTGCCAGCTTTTAACTTGAACTGTGTTTACATCATCGTGGTGATTCTGAGAACACTGATCAACTGATATCAAATTCATGAATTGGATTTTAGCAACTATTTGCTACAGGATGTTTTGAGAATGAAATCCTAAACAGCAAATAGCTGATGGGACTTGCCACAAAGCTCCAGTTTTGTCTCATCCGTCCAAAAGAACACTTTCCTGGATACGTGGTGGCTTGTCAATGAGCAGTTTGACAAATTCCTGTCACAAATTTTATTATTTGCGTTAAACAGTCCTCATCAGTCGTCCACTTTGAGTGCGATCTGACACTGATGCACCTTGACGTGATGTTCACCTTGGATCTCTTTGAAAGTTGTTCTGGACCTGACTCCTTGGTTACCATTCATATGACTCATCTCTTCTATTTGTTCACATCCAGGGAGGTTGGTTACAATCCAAGTGAACCCCAATCTTTTGAAAGAAATGTCTAACTCTAGTCACAGGAACATCAGTCTGCTTGGAGATAGTCTTATAGCTTTTCCCTTTAAAATGCTTGTCTGTGATTTTGTTTCCTATCTCGTCCTTGAGAGCCTTTGTGTTTTTGAAAAAAGACCAGTGAAGGAATGTGTCAGTCAAGACACCTGTGAACGCCTCCTAAGTCTTATCTTGCAGCCAAGACATGCATAGACCCACAATCTGGGTTTGTTGCAATGTGAAGGTTTAGTTTTGAAATTTATAGGACCCCTTTGGCTACAACTGTTCCTTCTGCAGAATCGGTACGTGACTTTCAAGTGAAAGCTCATGAAGTTTAAAACCCTGTGCCAGATCCAGCAAAGAGGTGCCAGAGCATAATCAAGTGTCCTGAACGTTTCACAGTAGCTACAGTTTTCTTCTTTTTTTTTTTTTTTTTTTTTTTTAATACTTAATTTTTGTGTCTGCCAACAGCTGATTTGCCACAAAGCTCCAGTTTTGTCTCATCCGTTCAGAGGACACTGTCCTGGAAACGTTGTGCCGCGTCAATGAGCAGTTTGACAAATTTCTCACTGATGCACCTTGACCTTGATGTTTACTTTGGAATGTGTCAGTCAAGACACCTGTGAACGCCTCTTTTCAGTCTTATCTTGCAGCCAAGACATGCATAGACGCACATTCTGGGTTTGTTGCAATGTGAAGGTTTAGTTTTGAAATTTATAGGACCCTTTTGGCGACAACTGGTCCTTCTGCAGAATCGGTACGTGACTTTCACACATGTATATACCCGTTTAAGTTATTACATTGCGTGACAACAAAAACTGGGTCTATGGGAGGAATATGCTCTCCATGCTTCTTCCCTGGTTGTGTAATCACAGTTCAAATTCTGGAAACATAATTTGCCTTCCCAGAAAGATGGGCACCAAAAGTTGGTTCTAATAGCTGATGGCTGCAAAACATTGCTGATATGTTTTCATGATGAGTAAAAACTTCCAAAGTAAAAGCTCATGAAGTTTAAAACCCTGTGCCAGATCCAGCAAAGAGGTGCCAGAGCATAATCAAGTGTCCTGAACGTTTCACAGTAGCTACAGTTTTCTTATTCTTCTTTTTTTTTAAAATACTTAATTTTTGTGTCTGCCAACAGCTGATTTGCCACAAAGCTCCAGTTTTGTCTCATCCGTTCAGAGGACACTGTCCTGGAAACATTGTGCCGCGTCAATGAGCAGTTTGACAAATTTCTCACTGATGCACCTTGACCTTGATGTTTACTTTGGAATGTGTCAGTCAAGACACCTGTGAACGCCTCTTTTCAGTCTTATCTTACAGCCAAGACATGCATAGACGCACATTCTGGGTTTGTTGCATTGTGAAGGTTTAGTTTTGAAATCTATAGGTCCCCTCTGGCTACAATTGTTCCTTCTGCAGAATCAGTACGTGACTTTCACACATGTATATACCCGTTTAAGAAATTGCAGTGGTGTGACAATAAGAACTGGTTGTGGGGGAGGGAATGTGCTCTGCATGCTTCTTCCTTGGTTGGGTTACAACAGTCCAAAACATTATTTCCTATTAACGGTAAAACATACACTTGTATTTTCTGAAAGGTCTTGAGGTCTGTATAATTGATGTCTGTGGTAAATATCCAAAGTGTAGTTTACAGTTTCTTTTTTCTATAAGTATTGTTGGAAAGAAGCAGAAAGAAGCACTTTATGATACAGCCTGGACCTTAAAGGTATTAAATTAATAAATAAACACTTTGGATCGTTTCTTGCTTTAAAAAAGGGCTTCAAATAAATATCTCATAGTCTTGAGGAGCTCCTCTTATGGATGTAAGTCTTCATTGATGAAGCACCATTCTGAATGTTTAATCTGACTCTAACTGCAAATGAAATCAATTCATAAGGGTTTAAAGATTCTGCATCCTTATAGAACTGCTGCTTAAATGATTTCAAGCATATTACATGTTGGTAATAAATTAGACCCTGGAAACTACCAAAGGCCAACAGCACTGGTTGCCAGGTTGGTAGGATACACAACGGACGTAGAATATCTAGAAGAACAGGATGTTTATTCCCAATATCTATCAAGAGTGCATCTGCAGCTGCACTTTTAATAGATGTTGGGAATCTTACAACAAAAACCAAGTAGCCACATCTGGGACTGAGACACAGCTACAGTAAAAGTGAATCTGAGAGAGAGACATTGCAACACTGCTGCAAGGTTCTTAGCAGAACTTAGAATAGACCAAAAACACACCACTTACGCATGACAGCACCAGGAACTGACATGATCCAAATGTCAGCTGGTGGAGAAGGTAACACCTCTCCATTATGAAATGGAGTCAAATGGATAATTGAAACCCACACCAAAGAAGCAGCTAGCAACTTCCCACTCTGGTGACATCATAAGAGATACACATCTCAGAGAGATTAGGCAAGGGACCGATATGAACGATCATAATTATAATCTGGTTAATTCTAAACGAAGTAATTAGGAAAGAGAGAGGAAATATTTTTTTCTCTTCTGTGCATGTTTTGCAGGCCAGAGCCTCAGGAGTCCCACCTGCAGTCCCACCCTCTGCCCATCCCAGTGTTTACCTCCACCTGTCTGTGTAGATGTACCTGCTGAAATCCTGACCTGCAGTCCTCGTCCATGTGGATCACTAACTAGCCATATATCATCCATATATACATAGAAGTCTTAGTAATGCTGTTGATGGATAATTATACTATTGTATCCTGTCTTTTTTCCATTACCATTCTTGTCAGTATGTACATCATGCACACGATGTATGTACGATACACACCTCTGCTTTTAACCCATCACTAGTTTCACTAGTAAGCTAGCTCGGGGAGCGCTCGGGGAGCAATTGGTAGTTAAGGGCCTTGCTCAGGGGCCCCAGTGATTTACCATTGTTGCCGGCTTGAACGTGGGTCCTCCACGCCCAAGCCCACCACTGTAACCACTAGGCCACCACTCCCATGTACCATGCACTCTTGTACCTTTGTATCTGTGTCTCTTCTCTCTCTACTTCCTGCTCTACCTAGTGGCCTTCGGCAGGAGGGTCCCCCCTTATGATTCAGGTCCTGCTCAAGGTTTCTTCCCTCTTAAAGGGGGAGTTTTTCTTGCCACTAGGAGAGTTGTTTATGTGTGCCGTTGTTTATGTAATAATTGCTTGGGGGTCATGTGCTGGGTCTCTGGAAAGTGCCTAGAGACAACTTGCGTAGTAATAGACTAAGTTTTACAACTCCATGAGGATAGGAAATGAACCACACGAGAGACAGTATTCCTGGTAAAATTGAATTGAATTGAAATGAATAAGGCGATCAACTCTCTGGAAAGCAGACCAGGCGGGCAAGGCTTGTTCAGTACTAGACAAGAGACAGGAAAGGAAAAATGGTTTTCTATAAAAGCACCACCGCATTGTTACGTGTAACGTTAATATTACGCTAGATGGCGTTAAAGCATCAATTTGATATCCTCCTACACAGAAGAAGAAGAGTGAGGAAGTAACCGAGACAAAATGGCTATTGGACAATGTTAGCTGCTTGGCTAAAGTAAATATCCATTAACACCGCAGAGGGAACGGACATAACGTTACCCGATAACTTTTTCTGAAACGAGTGAAAATGTCTGTGTGCATAGAGTCTGTAAAAGAGTCGTCGAGCCGAGGCGCGGATGCGTATGTGTGTCCCGGCGAGGCCAGCTCCGTTAGCTCCGTTAGCTCCGCTTCAGGACCGCCGGACGTCTGTTGACCAACTTTTGGATTTAACGTTGTCAATGTGACGCCACGCCACGGCAGCACTCCACATTTGTCCAGAAATAAGTCACGGGTCGTCTCAAAATGTGTCAAAGTGCCAAGACGTATAGTTAGTGTGAGAACGTAATAGCTAATGCTACGTTAGCTTTCGGTGGCTGGTGACGTCCCGTTTTTCTGTCTTCAGCTCTGATTGTTATTTATAGTAAATCTAGATTTATTACGACTTTTATCATGTATTGTGAGCAGTATTTTAAAGGCAGCGCTGAATAACAAGCATAATAACCAAACCATGTGGAGTTATAAATGAAGTGTGAATGGTGCAGCTTGTTAAAACTCTTTTAAAGCCTGTGCTAAATCACACATTTACGTAATGAGGTTCATGTGTTTCCGTCTCGTGCAGCTGTCCTCCGGTTTGAAAGATGACGAGCCAGCGGCGTGGGATCCATCTGGACCAATCGGAGCTCCTCTGCAAGAAAGGATGCGGTTTTTATGGCAACACGGCCTGGCAGGGCCTGTGCTCCAAGTGTTGGCGAGAGGAAAATCAGCGAGAAAAGCAAAGACAGATTCAAGAAGACTGGGCACTTGCTGAAAAGTTAGTCTGCATTTTGTTTTCTTACATTGTTTTGAGTGGCACATATTCATTTTCCTAGTGCTCCGTTACATCTTCGTGGTGTTTTTGCTTGGTTTCGCCCAACAGTCCTGGCAGTTGTCCTGTCTATTTCTTCCCAGGCTACAGAGAGAGGAAGAGGAAGCGTATGCAATCAGACACCAGAGGACCCAATCGCAGCCTGCGATTACACCCTTCAGCAAGTTTGAAGAACGAAAGACAAAAGAAAAGTCCAGCAAAGTCAACACGGTCACAAAGTTTTTCACTCCATCCACAAGAACACCATCAAAAAAAGGTACACAGTTGAAAACACTCACTTTTTCAAATAAAAGTTTGTGCACTATGCAACCCGATGCAACTGTTTACAAATAATGTTAACGTTTTATTAAAAATTGTGAAAAGACAACAAATTAAAAAGATATATAAATCTTATAATTATAAAGAATACATTTGACTAAGAATGAGTATATGTGCTTGGAAACACTTTTTAAAGCTATTAAGTGCATTTATATACTTATAAATATCTGGATCTTCATCATATGTTTGATATGGTATTTAAGTGTAACAACACCTTTTGGACATTCATATATATCACAATATTAAAGTTGAGCAGCCAGGTTACAAGCAGTTACCATTTACGTAACTCAATATGCAGGTTTCTGTCAGAGTATTCCGGGTTTCCAAAAGTTTACAAGATGTTTGAATTTACAGTGAATATTCAGGATTTTACAATATATAAACATTTTTATTGTCAGTAAACAAAGTTGTCTTGTACTGTTCACTGATGGAAGTGTAAACTCTCCCATGAAATGGAAAAAATGGGTATAAACAAGACCCAAAGACATTCCTGCCATATATGGATCTAATCACCAAATCTAGAATGGGCATGTGTTTATACATTAAACACCCATAGTTGCAATCCTACATCACCAAGTCTGTCACTCAGTTCACACTTACAAAGGCTACAGCCACTCACAAACATTGGTGAAATTGAAAGCATTTAGACTGCATTGAAAGTGCTAACTACTACATGTTTTTATAGAGATAAAGAAAAGATGGTCCAAGCATCTTTAACTTTGAATGCAACACTAAATGTCATCTACCAGATGCTGCTCCCTTTGATGCGCAGTCCAGCCCAAGCCCCAGCTCCTCAGCAAGCCGATTTACCTCTTTGGACAGCGACCATGCGACAAGAGAGTTCATCGACTTTCTGAAGCCTTTGAAGTCTGGCAGAGAAATCTTCAAACAGTGTCGCGCTTTCACTGAGAGCATGGTGTATAAACGGGTGAGCTCTTATGCAAGTCCATAAACATTCACTCTTCATTAAAGGTTATCCTTATGCTTATGGTCAGACTACAGTATTGGCTTTTGATTCATGTTTTTGGTTTTGTTTTATCACTAGGTGTTACTGAATGAATTTCAATGTAAATGCTAAAACATGCAACATTTTAAAGAGAAATAGGTCTGTCAATTTTTACATATTAAAGCATCTGTCAGTGAATTTTCTTTTCAGATTCATCAGTTTCCTTTTATTCCCTTGTTGTTTTTGGTTTGTCATACTAACAAACTTAGCTGTCTTCATTATAATTTTTTTATTGGGTGTGTTTATGCTTCTTTTTTTTTTTTTAATTTTGATTTAGTCCCCTCTGCTGGTAACTGTCAACATTACACTTACTGTAATATGTTTTTGACATTAAATACACTATATTGCCAAAAGTATTCGCTCACCCATCCAAATAATCAGAATCAGGTGTTCCAGTCACTTCCATGGCCACAGGTGTATAAAATCAAGCACCCAGACTTGCAGACTTTTTTTACAACTATTTGTGAAAGAATGAGTCGCTCTCAGGAGCTCAGTGAATTCCAGCGTGGAGCTGTGATTGGATGCCACCTGTGCAACAAATCCAGTCGTGACATTTCTTGGTCTTAAATATTCTACAGTCAACTATCATCTGTATTATAAAAACATGTAAGTGTTTATACATGCAGCCCTCGGGAAGTATTATCCAGGACCACAGCATTAATTTTAATTGCTATGCTGGTGATACGCAGCTGCATTTGTCTATTAAGTCAAATGAAACAGAACCATCAGCCAAACTTCAGACATGTCTTAACTTCCAGGACTGGATGTCCACTAATTTTCTGCTCCTAAATTCAGATAAAACAGAGGTTGCTGTTTGTGTACAAAACCTTGGTGTTATTTTCAATCAGAATTTGTCATTTAAACAGCATAGGCGTGAAGGCAATGAGCAAATAATTTTGGCCATATAGTGTATCTTGCATGTTGCAAGACTGGAGGTTGAATGGATTTTCTACATCCAGATGGCCAATCTGCCACTAATTGTGAAAACTCTTGAAATGTCTTTTCTAAAATCTCTCGTGCTTTCTTCTGAGTTGTTCTTGATGACATTGTTGCCCTTAGAGACAACAGATTAGTCGTGTGTGTGTGTGTGTGTGTGTGTGTGTGTGTGTGTGTGTGTGTGTGTGTGTGTGTGTGTGTGTGTGTGTGTGTGTGTGTGTGTGTGTGTGTGTGTGTGTGTAAGTAACTGAGATGGACAAATATATATTATCATGCATCACAGAAAATTGATAAAATTCTGTTTTAGGAATATTATACTTCTAAAATTGCCTTGTGACTTAATCGAGTAGCATAAAGAGTATAGGTCTGTCTCTATACTGTAATTCTAAGCTGATATTCACTCATTTTGAATCTGAATTATTTACATTTTCTGTTCAGGACATGGGAGCCGATGAGATGTCAGAGTGTGTGCAGGACTTCTACCAGAACCTCTCCGAGCGCCTTCAGACCCAGTTCAAAGGCACTGCCTCACTTTTGCTCTCAAGAATGATCACAAACAGAGAACATCACAAGTAAGGTAACTCTTTTTATTTGTTAATGTTTGTTCTTTGTTCTTCGTAGGTTCATCAGATCATGTAGAGAGCGTTATGGATGAAGTGGAGAAATACATGATGACTCGTCTTTACAAAGAAGTCTTCTGTCCTGAAACCACAGATGATGAGAAGAAAGACCTGGCCATTCAGAAGAGAATCAGGTTCGTAAGCAAAAGTTGGAGTGTTTCAAGTTGACATACAAAGAAGCATAGAAAAGTTAGAATTGCCTGATTGTGTTTTGTTACAGAGACTTGCACTGGGTCACCATTGAGATGCTTTGTGTACCTGTGGATGAGGAGATCCCAGAGGTCTCCGACAGTGTAGTAAAAGCAATTACTGGTGAGTGTCATGCAGGTTTTATTAATGAATTTATTTAAAGGGGTTTACATGATTCTGACAAGAAATCATTTGGATCTCTTTATCTACATGATTCAAATACACTCTGTAAAACTTTTATTTTCTTACATCTCTGTATTATTTCAGATGTAATTGAAATGGATTCAAAGTGTGTACCCAAGGACAAGCTGGCCTGCATAACTCGATGCAGCAAACACATCTTCAACGCCATCAAAGTGAGCAAGAAAGAAGCAGCGTCTGCAGACGACTTTCTCCCGACGCTCATTTACATTGTGCTGAAAGCAAACCCACCACGACTGCAGTCCAACATTCAGTACATTACCCGGTTCTGCAATCCCAGCAGACTCATGACCGGAGAGGATGGTTACTACTTCACGAATCTGGTGAGAACAGCTGCGCTTGCATTCATGTGGTTAACAACTGTATCGTTCATCAGCAACACAAACTATATCATTCTTAATTCACATTAAAAAAGAAGTTTCAAAGAAAAGGTTATCATCTTCGTCATCATAAAGGAAGGGTTGCTGACAAGACTGCTGACTGTGATTTTTTTGGTTGGGTATACCTAATAAACTGGCAACTAAGTGCTTTAAACATAAACAGTGACTTTTATGATTTCAGACGAGTTTGTTGAACTATATTATTGTGTTGTCAGTGCATCTCTCAAAACTACTTGGAAGTTGCTAATCAGTGAAGGAACCACTAAAGCCTGACAGTGACGTTTAGTGGTGCTGGAGCTGCCGTCAGAAATTGCTTTTTCAAGGAAGGATTCAGGACGCATGAGCTGATGAAATTCTGCATCAAGCAAGAACCGAAGACTTACTCTGTCAGATCTACAGCCCTGGTTCTGCTCAGTTCCTAAATGAATGGAAATGTTTTTACTCTTACCATTCTCCAAATTCTGCTTTTTAAATCATTTGTAAATAATTGTGCTTTTTTTTTTTTTTCTTGACATGATCGTGTTCGTGACTTTTTGGTGTTTCAGAGTCTAGAAAGTATTAAATCAGAGTGAACAAGGATCATCCCTGTCCTCATACTTGCCCTTCCCATATTGTCTTTTCACCAACTATGTGATAACTTAAATGAAAATACAGTTTTCTTAATAGAAGATCAGAAGTGAGATTTTCTAATCTCCTACCACATTCCTCCTCCACAGTGTTGCGCAGTGGCGTTTATCGAGAAGCTGGACGGGCAGTCTCTGAACCTAAGTTCTGACGAGTTTGAACTCTACATGTCAGGCCAGGCGTCCCCCCACTGGCCAGTGTCCACTGGTGCTGCTGGCAGTGCAGTGCTCAGTCAGGTCCACAAGCGTCTGGACCTTCTAACTGGGCTCGGCGAAAGGCAGGAGCGTGTCATGGAGAAAGCTCGTAAGCTCGAGAGTGACCTTATCGACTGGACAGATGAAGTGGAGCAGAAGGTGCAGAGCGTACTGGAGAGCTTTCCACCAGAGATGCAAAAACCTGCTGCAACCACAGCCAGCGGGCCGGTACCTGTGGCGTCATCAGCCATTGACTCGGATAACGTTGAGAATGAGCTGCTCCCACCGCCACTGGAACCTCAAGTGTTTGCAGGTTGATAAGAAAACTTCCAAAGAAAAAAAGAAACTCCCCTGGGAGCTGAACTCCATCCTCTCCCCTTTGTCCTGCCATTAAAATTAGCTATGTGTGTGCACGTGCAGCAGCTGTCTGAATGGGATACCTTTTCCACCCAGCCATCTCTGTTCACTCTTGCCTCGGAGGCTCTCGCATTTCGAACTTGCTAAGTAATATATTCTTATTTTCTAAGTTTGTACTGACTCTGAAGTGTACACATGACATCTTATTATAGAGTTTTGAACCATGAAGATGGTTACAGGTGGATTTTGTCACTTGAGGTTGAAGCAAAGCTGGCTGTTCTGCTTGTTTCCATTTTATTTAAGCTCAACCGACCATCGCTGGGCTGTCTGCTTCATATTTGGAGACAAATAGAGTATAAGTGGACAGTTAATCTTATCGTCTAATGTTTCACAAGTAGAATGAGTTCTGGAAACCAAGTACAGTTGATTTAAAACGTCCTTCCAGGGAGAGTTGTATAGGATACAGGAATGTGGTGATCTTCTGAAGCAGCTCCTTTGTGTGTGAAGGAGAGAAACAATTCCACTCTAAGCTTTCATATCAGTAGTACCTCAGTACCTTTTTTCTTTTTATTAATATTTTTATTACATTTGTGCAGTTAGTATAGGTGGTCGGCTGTGATGAGACCTTTTTCACAGGTGTAAGTTGGCATATGGAACCGCAAAACGTCCAGTAAATGAACTGGAATATTCAGTAAA
Organism: Xenentodon cancila; assembly: GCA_014839995.1. Classification (NCBI taxonomy): domain Eukaryota; kingdom Metazoa; phylum Chordata; class Actinopteri; order Beloniformes; family Belonidae; genus Xenentodon; species Xenentodon cancila. Next base: position 20,656,381 of record CM026201.1, read on the forward strand.
TGGTGTGTGTGTGTGTGTGTGTGTGTGTGTGTGTGTGTGTGTGTGTGTGTGTGTGTGTGTGTGTGTGTGTGTGTGTGTGTGTGTGTGTGTGTGTGTGTGTGTGTGTGTGTGTGTGTGTGTGTGTGTGTGTGTGTGTGTGTGTGTGTGTGTGTGTGTGTGTGTGTAAGGGAATGCATATCCCGCATTCTGACAAATTATCCAGACAGAAGGTGAGCATGTGTGGCAGTTGTGCTGCATGAACATTTTCCACTTATGTCAAGAACCATCTGGTCCTCTGGTTATGTGTGTGGATATAGTCTTGTTTTCATTCTAACTTCACTCGAGTCATAAGTTGGATGTACAGAAATTATTTTATTTTTCTACAGAGTTGCAGGTGTCAGTTCTTCTGAATAACACGAATCCTGTAATATTTACAGTTGTTACAAAACAATGGCTGAAGGCATGATGTTTGAAATCAGTTCGATCAGGTGGCTTTAGCATGTTCGGTGAAAGAAATGTTCATCTTTGCTCTCCGAAGTTGTTAAATTGGCAAGTTAAAAAAAGAAACAAAACAGGATGCCACTTCCCTGCAATCCCAGGATATAAAATCACTCCCAGGACTTTAGTGTTGCTCTGCTAATGCAGAAGTTATTTATTTTGAAGCACTTTTCCTTTGTTTTTCAGAAACATTCAGAATCAGCTGAAAAGATAAAGATAACCAGTGTAAATGGTGTTTATTTCCATGTATCTTTGTTTTGGCAGTTTTATGGTGAAGGAAATGTCTGGCAATAGTTTGAAACATGTGAAAGGCACATTTTTGTTTTATTATTTTTATGTTCATCTTTGTTTTGTTTTTTTCTTCTTTTTAATTTCCTAGATTTTAAATATGTTTTATTGGTATTTGTAACAGCATAGTCAGCTTGCAGCTGCTGTTAAATTATTTGAGGAAAGGAGTTTAATGCAAATGTCACCTGTAGCTTAAACAACCTCTCGTTGCACTGTATGCAGAAGTTATTTATCAGGTATTTTAAAACATCCTCGTTACCTTTATAGGGTTGTTGTTTCAGGCGTGAGACATGAACTCAAAACTGCCTTTTATTTAAATGTAACTTATTGGGACAGTACTGGTATATTTGCATCTATGGATGTGTGATGATTGAAAAAAAAATAGAAAATCTACTGGCGCTTGTTTCGTCCCGTTTTTCACTTCTCACATGCCAACACCAAACAGCAGTTTGTTTACACAAAGTTCACAGAGAAAGCTACATTTTTTTTCATCTTAGAAATAAAGTTAATAAAGCTGCAAATGTATTTAGTGATCTCAGATTTTCTGTATTTAAAGTAAAAACTCAAAGTAAATATCAGAGGAAGATGATTTACTATGACAATGATTTAAAACAAAGATGTTGGATTCCTTGTCTTTAGTTCCAAAATAACAAAAATGCCCCCAGTCTTACTGAAAAGTGTTAAACGTAAGCAATATTTGCCCACTTTTAGCTGAGATAAGTTTTATTTTACTTTCTGCTGTTTCACAATGGAGGTTATGTTGGAACGCTGGAAATTAATGTCCTAATTCTGGCAAAGGATCTTTTGTAGTTCCCCTTTATTCCTCTTAGGAAGTTTCCATCAGATGCCCTCAAGGCGGAGACAGGAGATGAAGTTAAATAAAAGAAAACCAAAGGCTGCTATTTTTAAAGATTAACCTCATAACAGGGAGAAAATAACTTATTACCATATCAATATTACAGAAACTCTACACTTTTTAATTTACATATTGTCTACTATATACTAGTATATCTACTACCTACTGTTAACTTATAATACCACATTGATTTAAACATTGATGGGTGTTGGCAATAAAAAACAGTATTTTTGGAAATGGAGATATCCTGTTTCGAGCCAAAACCCAAAAAGAAAAAAAAAAACATTTTCAGTTCTCTTTTCATTTGGGATATAAGCTCGTCCATTTCCATTTCTGAAAAACAGAACATACACAATGGACCCGGTTCTTTCCCTCCTCGGTGAGATTTCCTCTTTTATATCATTTTATTTCAGTTATTTGATGGTAAAATGATCTTCAGCTGTCATCAGTGCTTGTTGATTTTCTTTTCTAGTTCTTTCAGCTCTACCACAGCTCGTCGTACCTGCAGGTATGTGTCAAACACTACAGTACATTTACACTGCTTTTTGTAAATGTGTACACTTCTGCATGAGTTGAATACACATACGGACATGTCCGTTGTACAGATCCCAGTGTGCTCAGACGCACAGAGTTCAGTCGTTTTATTTGTTTCTCTAGATCCCAGGATGACCTCATTTAGGGCAATAGTCGAAATAGTCTCTAGGAATTCAAGGATCTTCTCTGGGGAGAATCTGCAGCTGAGATGCAGCCTTCCTGAGGACTACAACACTACCTGGACTTTTCAGTGGTTTAGGGGTTCTCAGCTGCTTCCACCGTCCGGGCAGATCTTCAAGCTGTGGAACGCCAAGGTTCAAGAGAGTGGGAAGTATTCCTGCCAGGGGATATGGGACACAGTGGTGGGGAATATAAAAACTCAGCCAAGTCTACCTGTGGAAATCAACGTGGATGGTAAGATCTTGTTTTTCTGTATAATCGTAGATGTGTTTGATTAACACTGAAAACTGGGAAACACCGAATTTTGATGAGCTTCTTTTCTACTTCTGGCGCGGAAAACAAGCTGCCGTCGGCCTGTTTCGTGATTTAGAAAAACAGCCTGTGACTTATTTAGAGGCATCTCTCTATTCTTTGTCATCTTTGTACAGGAGGATGGGCTATCCTAGAAGTCCCACCGGAACCTAGCCTCGTTGGAGACGCCTTGAAGTTGACATGCCGCCTTCGACGCAACTTCCCTGTTCATGAGTCTATCTTGTACAGAGATGGCATTGAAAAAATGAGACAAAAGGGTGCCAACCTAAGCTTGTTCCTGGCCAACGTGAGCTATGAGGACAATGGCATGTACTCCTGCAGGGTGTCCTTTGATGTGCATTTTCGTACCCACTCTGTGATTTCAGTTGCTACACCTGTGCACGTCTTAGGTGAGTTTGCTTCTTGTGCAGATAGACGGTTAGGCTGACAGCGAAGCTTCTGATAGAAGACAATGTTTCCTTCAATCACATGAACCGTATAAAAGTGCTGTTTTCTTCTTACTCTTCTTACGCTTCTCTTACTCTTTCTCAGAGGTCCTGTCGCAGCCAGTATTGGAGTTTGATACTAAAAACCTCTTCATTGGAAGAGATAAAATGAAGCTCATCTGTCACGTACAATACAATGCCCGTGCTCCCGCCCCGAAGATACACTACTATTTCTACAGGAACAACAACCGACTGGGAATAGCGCTCTCAGAGAACCATGACACAGTCAGAAAGACTCCAGGCTACTACAGCTGCAGGGCCAAGGTGCCGGAGTTGGGTCTGTTGAGGTGGAGTGAGTCCAAAAGCTTTGGCGACGTCACAGGTACTTCGTAGTAAATGTAGCCTGCTGTACTTTCCCCTTTAACCACTGCTGAATAAAACTCGTTGACGGTTTCACATCTTTTGAGGTCACCTTATCTCTGATCCAATAGCACTGCAGATGCCCGCTCCAAGATCCCATTTGCCACTGGGTGACCCAAAGGTGTCCCGGGAGCACTTCCTGGCTCCTACATCCCAGCCAACACAAGCCCCAATTCCATCTACAGCTGCTTCTCTTAGCTGGCCTGCAGAGGACACTGCTCAATCCTCCTTGTTTAGTAGAATCTGACGTTTGCTTTCCGTCCAGAATCTGCTCATGAACCTCTATCAGATTATTAATACCAGACTTAATTTTCTGATATTAATTACACTAGGCACATACTTGTCCAGAGTCGTGCTCTTACGTAACTTTGTAATAGTCATTTTAACAACATCTGGAACCAACATTTATTGCGCTTCTTTCTCATATAACTAACTGTAATATTCATTCTTCACATCTGGGATCATCTTTGAACAGTTATAATAACCGGACGAGCAAAGCTGGAGACAGTTATGTGGTTTCTTTGTGATAAATAAAGGATTCAGTAAATTGAATGAATTGCTGGACTTTATTATCAAGCACAGAATTACTTTTTACAACTCTATTGTACAGTAATACTTTTTACACATTAAAAAGCAGGCTGGTTAGCATAAAAGAACGTACTACTGAACATTTCTCTTTTCTCATTCTAGCCAGATTTTACAATAAGATCACTAATATAGCTACAAATCACGGTGACATCCTCTGTATACTCAGTTCTTACAGTTTGGTAGCTGACGTCATTTTAAGTGAACGAAAAAGCTGCAAAACAGCCAACAGTACGGATTCAAGATAAGACGTGAAGCGGGTTTTCTTGAGACGGACAAGCGGTCTTGAGGCTTGAAGGAGCCAAATATGCAACGTAGGGTTTGAAGCTGAAGACGCATTTTATATAGCGGACAAAACTGCACATTTAATCTCTTTGGGGTTGGTCTGAATCATTCAAAGTTTTAATCTTTTTTTTTTTTTTTTTTTTTTTTTTTTTTTTTTTTTTTTTTTTTTTAAACCTTCATTTAGCAAAGTATCTTGGCCAATGCAGACAGCAGCTCAGCTCAGCACAATCCACACACACGCACACACACACCATACATAAAACAATATATACACATAAATATCATGTAATTTATTTTTTTCATTGCCATAATTATTGCTTCATGTTGCTTTGTTGTTCTGGGATTTAACCAGAACTTTGAGGCATTATATCTGTCTGGAGTCTGTTTGTATTTGTTCTTTCGGAGTTTCTTTGTTGCAGCTTTGAATAGGACACTAAATAGACACGACCAGGCATCGATATTGGATTGAGGATAACATATAGTCAGATGATAAGAGATGAACACTGCAACCTTCAGGCAGCTCATAAATATAATGTAGCACCATGAGTATTTGTTCTTCATAATAGACAAGATGAGCAGTTCAGTAGAGGAAGAGGTTGTCGGGTGTCAGACCATGTCTGAGTAAAGTAGAAACCCAGAAAAGATGCTGTCGTCCTCACTGCTGGCATACACGCCATTCCAGTCTCTGAGCGTCTCCATCCACACCTGATCACCCTCTGTGAGCCGCAGCACCACCAGAGTGGACGCCTGATCAATGTCTTGTCCGTATAAAGAGTCCCGTGTCCGCACTCTCCGTGACCCATTTACTACAAGTGTGGCTCGTAGTGGTTGGTTGCGTACAGTGATATGGAAGGAGAAGACATAAACCCCGGAGTGAACGCATGTAAAGCTGTTGGAAGTGACATTGAAGTGGTTTTGTTCATTGTAGAAGATTTTGTCGAAGCGGATTGGGAAGCCAGAGGGAGGGAAGGATTTTCTTGGAGAGAGACCTACACTGAAGGCAGAGCGTTTTTGTGGAATCCCTGCTCCTTTAGCTCCTTTGATTCCGCGGAATCCCCGCTCACCTCTCATCCCAGGGTAACCTCTATCCCCTTTTGGCCCAGGCAACCCTCTTATGCCTTGTGGTCCCTGTGGCCCTGGAAACCCTGGTTCTCCTGGAGGTCCAGGAGGTCCTTGATCCCCTCGAATTCCAACAGGGCCAGGAGCGCCATGCTTCCCGTTCAGCCCTGGAATTCCCATTGCACCCGGAATACCTGGGGCCCCTGTATCCCCTTGCTCACCTTTTGGTCCTCTCTCTCCAAATAAGATGCAGTCCCCTTTATCCCCTTTCTCGCCCTTGGGACCCAGCTCAACTGCCACACCTGGAGGTCCAGCTGGCCCTTGTGGTCCTGGTTCTCCTTTTTCACCAGCAGTCCCATTGTGGCCAGGTCCTCCTTTCTCACCTCTTTCACCTTTGACACCCTGAAACCCTACGTCACCTTTTTCACCTTTGTAGCCAACGTCACCTATATAAAACAGGCAATTTTGTAAAAGCTAAGAAAATTTGGCAAAAATATTAAAAAACAGTCACCCACACAACACTGTACCTTTTTGTCCTGGTTTTCCTGTAATCCCTGGTGACCCAACTGTCCCGCTGTTTCCTCTCTCACCTTTATCCCCTGGAAAGATGATTTAAAAGAGCAATAAGATTTTTTTAGGAGTTGCTACCAGATAAAGAAGAATAATATGATTAGTATGGAGACGCTTAAGGTAATGTGGAGTCATGTGTCACTTTGTTACAGATCGACAGAAGGTTTGGGGGAAAAAAAGATCAACGAAGGCGAGGGTGTTCTGGGAGCCTATACGATAGGATAAAATAAGATCAACTTTATTAATCCCAAATGAAAATTGTTGTTGCAGAGTAGAATAAACAAGGTTAGGGAAATATACACAATTACAGAAAGAAGAAAAATAAATTAAAAAACAAATACAAAACAAAGTACAAAAATGCAATGTGTCTGTGTTTTAAGTGTGTAAAGTGTCTGAGTGAATGTGGAGAATAGTGGCTAAAAAATGAAATAAAACAACAAAGTTCAAAAATGTACAAACGTATTGCAGAGAGATATGGCCCTTGATGACATCATCATCCATGGGGAGGTTGCCCTTTCTGATTTAGTTACTCAGACACTTTTCTGGCTCGGCAGTACTTTTCTTTAACACAGCGCCACCTTCTGCCCCCTTGGTGGAACTGTTGTTCCATGGTGAGACCCCCGACCGTTCACGTTGTACTCGGTAAATATGTCATTTTAGGTTGGCAAATGTTATATTATTATTCAGATATGATATGTTGCTAGTTGCAGAATAACAAAAAAAAAAATCTAACTTAAAAAATGCTGAATGTTAAAAAGAAAAAGAAAATTGTGTTAAATATTGAATTCTTTTGTGAGATTACGTGAATCTACTTTTTAACAGTAACAAAGGGGAGAAACTAAATGAAGAAAAGTCGTGCCTTGTTTTTAACTGAAGGACTACATTTAGCCAGCAGGTATCTGACTCCAGCTGACCCCAAAACCGAGCCATTTTCCAGTGACACTCGGGTTCAAATGATATTTACACCCTGGTTCAAAAAATGATTTGGCCTCCACAGCGAGATTTCACGTCCATGACCACTGTACAAGGGGGGTGACATTTTCTTATTAATATATAGGGAAATAAAAGCGTGAATAATGAGGGGGCGTGGCTACCATCACCTCCTCAGCAGTTATTTTCATCCTTCAAAGCTTAGTTAAGCAGCCGGCGACTTGTGTAAACCCAGTAACGGCTCATTGCAGTGGCCATTTCAAAACCTAAATCAGGATATTCTGCTGCAAACCTTTGCTGGCAACTCTGTAGCTTCTCCAGTGTGACATAAGGTGGGTGTTACTCTAGAGGGTTTACCAGGCCCGTTTGTTCCGCCCATTCCAACATGACGCCATGCAGTACCAGGAAAAAAAAACCACTCTTCAGGAAGCTTATGGGTCACGTCATGGAGAGTTTTTTTAAATATATCATCTACGTGTACCACTGAAATGAAACTTATCAAATACACAGATTACCCATCACCTGATACGTGGTTAGGGAGTTTGTAAGATATGTCTGCCAATTCGTTTTTGGAATATGCTGCAGAAATATTTGTCTTTTAAAATGTGTTAATTCAAGTACATTTTAGATTCAATATTCAATTAATACTTAAGCAGATTATATTCACCTTTGTCTCCTTTAAAGCCCATAGGACCGCTGAGGCCAGGTGGTCCAGGTGAACCAGGTGCTCCTGCAGGACCTCTTTCACCTGCTGGCCCTGAAGGAAAAAAGATAAGTGTCCTTCAAAATACATAATCTAAACATATAAATATATACATGCACAGTATACTTTAAGGTCCAAATGTATTTAGATAGCTGGACAATGACAGCCGTTTTATTATTTTATATTTATAGGCCTACACCATCGCAAAACATTTGAATTAAAATAGTGAAGATAAGGTCAAAGTGTGTCTTTAAGCTACAATTTAAGCTGTTTCACAAAAATACTTTTACCGTTTAAGAATTACAGCCATTTTAAACAAAGTTTCCTTCATTTTTAAGGGCTCAAAAGAATGTGGATATTTGGTCTTTAGACCAATTAACTTCTTCTCTAAATACTTCAAGGAGATGAAGCAGATAAAAGTTTGGGAGTTCAAGTGGCATTTGACAGCTTTTGGGTAAAGTTAACGGCATAAAAATCCAATGACATTTCAATCCAAATGATGGAGGTTATCATTAGACTGAAAACACAGCATGAATCTATAACAGAAATAGTAAAAAAAAAAAAAAAAAAACGGTTTGGTATATCTTTAATGGGAATAAAGCATTGGTGAACTCAATATCAAAAGATGATCAGAAGATTCCTAAAGTAGATGATCACATAAGCTTTGGAACTTGCTTTAAATTTAACGTTTCAAAAATAACTTTACAAGTTCAACAGAGGTCAAGACTACTCTGGAAATGGTAAAGGTAGGGATATCATTGTTAAAATCCAGAACTCAGAGACCTTCAAACATCTAAATACTGGCTTTACAACAAGGTCTGCCAGAAAACATCTAAAGTCTTCTGACACTCTGAACAGATAAAGCAACATAAACTTGTTTTAGAGCAATAGGAAGGATATGTGTCAAACATGGTGGAGGTGGAGGTATGGCATGGGCACATGTGGCTGTCAGTGGAACAGGCTCACTGGTGTTTATTGATGATGTGATGATGGGTTTGTTCATGAGGATCACACCTGTTTATATAGTCGTCTCTGTAGATCACCAACTAACCAGGTATCAGTCATTTATACATGGAAGTCTTAGTTTATGTAATAATTTTAATATTCATGTTCTGGGTCTCTGGAAAACGCCCAGAGATAGCCTTTATTGTAATAGACATTATATAAATCAATCTGAATTGAATTGAATATATACAATTATGTCACTTTGTCCAAATACTTGAAAATTGAGGTACTTTGCTTAAAATGGCTGTTTATCCTTAGTAGCAAATGACATAATGTTGCAAAACATCTCAAATTAAAACTGAATGCCGCCACCCAAATCAACTTTGGTATATTCATAGTTATTTTTTCGATAGCAGCTCATATCGGTGAGTGTGATACCTGCTAATCCTCTGTCCCCCGCTGGGCCCCTGGGGCCCCTCTCGGGTGGACAGCATTCGCAGAAGTTGAAGTAGCACTCGTTATAATCCAGCGTGTAATTCTCAGGGCCAAAACCAGGGGGCTCAGTGTTCCCGGTGTGGGACTGGGAAAAGCCATGGCTCGGGTAAGGGGACCTCTCTGTGGTGGGCTCCGGCTGTGGCCGCGCGGGATTCGGGGTCGCCACTGACTTGTGAGTCTTGGGCACGCTGGTGGTGGCAGGTTTGTGCGCAGTTACTGGAGGCGCGGGCTTCTTTGTGTACTGGTACTTTGGTTTCGGTGTTGTTTTGGCTTCAGCGCAGGACAGCAGAGTGAGTGTAACCGCAACAACCGCCGCAAGAGTCAACTGACAGGAAAACCTCCCCATGGCTGATCTGAAAGATTGATCAAAGCACCACTCATAACTTTCAAAACGGAATTTTACCTTTTAAACACAAAAAGTGCTTTAAAAACAAAACATTACAAAACTAGAAGCTCGAGACGGAATGTCCACAGCTGCAAATCACCCACAAAGTGATCTAATTTCTTCTTTTTCACACACTTAATTTCCTTTGGCGCTTTTACATTGTAATTATTAAAAAAGAAAGTTCAATATTTTTCCTTATACAATTACAAGCCAATTACCAATGTGTGCACTTCTGTGGAGATCAGTTCCTGCCAGCTGGCAGAATCAAACAGATAAGGAATTGTGCAGTAAACCCTCTAACACATTTCCAGTTTTATTTGTCCCTACTCGGGTGGATTTGTTTTCAACTGAGAAAAAACAATAACATTTTCATTAATTTTATTGTCTTCTATGTTGCTAGTATAAAGTAGGAGGTTTTTTTTCTCCACTGATCCATTAACTTCTGTTTATCCGTGTTTGAGGACTTGCAGGGGCAGAACTGAGTGTACAGGTCCCGATATCCCTCCGCCAATCACCTCCTCTAGCTCCTAAAGGATACCGAGGCGTTCCTAGGCCAGCTAAGAGATGTAATCCCTGCGGCGTGGCCATGATATGCATCGGGGCTTCCTTCCAGTGACCCTAAACATTTTCCTTACGTATGCATGCATCCAGGAGGCATCCTAGCAAGATTCCCAAGCCGACTCAGCTGGCTCCTCTACTCTGAGTCCCTCCTGGTAGAGTCCAGGCATCAGGTCCAGTAAAGCTTTTTATTTTATGTTTTTTAACCCAGCAACTCTTTGCATGCAGTCTTTTTTTTTTTTTTAATTAATTAAAACATATATGGTATGTCAGTGTTTTCAAGAATGAAAAAATACCTGCTTCTTAACTCAGGTGCCAGGTTTAATTATCTGTCTACAAACAAAAATGCATAAATGATTCATTGGCAACTTGTCGTGCAACATTTTGATAAGAAGTGTTCATAATAGGTCATTAGACTTACCCAGTTATTCATAAGTAGTATGTTCATTTATCCTCTCTGGCGATGTCTTGGAAGCAGCAGCAGAAGTCCAGGTCTCTCCGACACCTCTGCCAACCTTGGATAAAAGAACCTTCGCACCAGTGAGGGTTTTTGCTGCAGCTACAGGGGGCGGTCTGAAATCCCACTATGGCGGGCTGGAGGTGACCCAAGGATAACCACTGTACTGTGGCCCATTCTCTGTACCCCTTTTGTGTAGAAAGGTGCTTTTGTGACATGAGATACAGCGCTCGCCTGGAGCACTACCTCGCTGCGAGCTAGGCAAGGAGCAAAGGCCGTGGGGCAATGGGTCACCTGATACGCAAGGCATTCCTTCTGCCCGGGATCCTATGGTGGGACAAAGCCAAGCAAAAAGCATGTGGCTACAAACTGAGAGGTGAAAAATGTTTTGTTTTTATGTCTTGCTCAGTGCCAAACAGAATCTTGCAAGCTGATGTTGATGACCAAGTATTTACCGATTAATTAAAATGACTTAATACCAGATCTGCAGACTGCCACGCTGCACAGGGAGCTCAGTGTTTTCAGTCTGAGTGTTTGGTGGGCATCCAAAGGAAAGCTTTTGCCTAAAGAGCTCTGATAATCACTCAGCAGCTGCTAAACCTGAGCTGTTTTATTGAACAAACCAGCTTATCCCCTTTAAATCAGCGCAGTTGCAGTGCTGGCATGATCACTGTGACCAACTTTTTTTTTTTTTTTGCAAATGAACTCTCAAGGTTGCTGGCAGCGACGTCTGTTAACTATCACTATGTGGCAGGACAATGATTCATTCTTATGGTGTAAGAAGATAGCATGAGGTTTTTGGAGAAAAGTGATTTTCTGGTGGCTGTCTTGCTGAAACTCTTGACTTGCCAGTGATAAAGAATGTTTGAGAAATGGACATGCCTCAGTTGCCAAAGACCTCGTGTCCAAAGAGAGATCGGTGACCAGCTATGAGTGAGCAGGGAGACGGGAAATGAAACTCCGGGAAACAGAGAGGGTTGGAGCACGAGTGAAGGAATGATAAGAAAGCTACTAAAAACAAGAGGATTGTATTTATTTAAACCATTTATTTTGCTCTCCGAATGTTTATTCTACTCGATCTCCTCACCGACATTTACATGCTCTTCTCTTTACCCCCGTGTTTCCCAGCAGCTCAGCTTAAGGGGCTCTGACTTTCGGCTATGTAAAAGTTGAACCGATGGAGTGTGAGATACACAGCAGAGTCCTGAAAGAGGCTAAGGTTCCTCTGGGGTTCTCCATGCCTGACCCCAACAACATCATCTCTCAGCTCCATTCAGACCACACACAACAACAGCGGTCAGTTTACGCTGCCCAGCTAGTCACAGAGGACCCCGGCGCTGCTCACCTGTCCATTCATTTAACTCTGGCACCAGCCCTGCCCTCAGCATCCATCCGCGCACACACACACACACACACACACACACACACACACACACACACACACACACACACACACACACACACACACACACACACACACACACACTATAGTGGTAGGGATAAAGAAGAGTTAACTTACTTACCCGGTGCAGCCGAGCAGAGAGTGGACCAAAGATGGCTTGGATGGATGGAGGTGTATTACCTTACGTTAACCCTATTCATTCGAAGGGGACCTTGAAGCCGTGGTAAATGTGTATGGAGTGAGCCAGAGAGGGTGAGACTGAAACAGTAACAGAGAGACTTGTTTAATGTTTAAAAAAGCAACCAGCCACTCTGTGTTATTGCTCCCCCACCGCGCTTACAGGTACAATTAGGGTCGGGGACAGATTTTTGTTCCTAACTGGGGTCTTATCAAAGAAAATCTAGATCCTGCAGAATTAGCAGCTAATGACTTTGGCAGGAGATCTGCTGGCCGTGAGGATGCTTATCATGCAGACAGTCAAAGTACAAAGACACTTCCCCCTGACGCGTAATATCTGACAAGCGTCTCCAACATTAGGATTTCAAATGAACTCCAGGCTGGTCAAGCAAGTATTTATGCCTTTTCATGATGACATTTACATTTATTTATGTAATTTAGGCGTAATAGGTTGTTCAAACGTGCTCATCCGAGATGTAGAAAAGTTATATTTATGCAGATGATGATAAATAATGCAGAATTCAGTGGTTAAAGGTTATGAAAAATATGCCATTTGGTGCTTTTAGTGAATAAAAATCTGGGGACTTTTCACATGATGTTTTTTTCCAACACTGAGTTACTGTAATCTAACTTTGGTTGTAATTGTTCAGTCACGTGTCCTACCTCTGTTTCCTATGTAAGCGAAGTTTTGGGGCTTTCATTTTATTTGCTTACATACCCGTGACGGCTGCTACCAGTCGTAAAGTCCCTCATCTCTCCTGATGCAGCCTGTCACAGTCTCTGTGATTTGAATAACAGAATAACGGTTTGAAAACAATGAGCGGCTTTTATCAGTAATTCTGTTGCTCCGCCAGACTGACCAAAGCTACCAACATGTGTTACGGTTCAGTTAAAGGAGCATTCATGTCTGTAGCCCTGTCCTCTGTTGGTCTTTCTGATCATAACACAAACCTTCTTTTCCCCACCTACAAACCTCTGTATAAAGAGGTAAAATACTCACAAAGATGAAGGAAATGTGTATAAAGAGAGCTACTGACGAAGCCAAAGCACAGACTAGGATGTCTTTAATGACTGTGATGATCTGGATGAGAGAGCCCAGGTGAGCTCTTATATTCTTTACTTGTGAAACTCAATCGTACTCACAAAATGTAAAGCAGATATGAAATCCAACTCAAATATGTGAATAGAATTCATCAGAAATGTGATGGCGATGACCAGAAGTTGCCGCGGGATGCAATGAAAGCATGGATGAACCAACTGGGGACACAAATGGATCCACATTTGGATCGCATGGATTATTAGTCGTGTTTAAATGATTCGTTTGATTCTGCAGGAGTGTTTTTAGAAGCAGACACCTGCTTAAAGTGCGCCGATGGCGGGGTCTTGATCACGGGATGAAGAGGTTGGTTGTGGGCCGGTTTTGGACTACTCTGTGAAGTGGTGTGTCAATCACTTCCTGAAGTTTAAAGTAAACAAACCCGTGGACTTGACCGTCAGCGTTGGTAAAATCTCCCATTCAGGGCACACGAGTTAAGACTGTGCCGTAAGTACCTGGGGACCTAAACTTCTGCTGCACGTTGTCACAGGCAGCATTCAGGGAGATTATGTCCATCCATCCATTTTACATACCAGCTTGATCTTTTACAGGGTCACAAGAGTCTGCTGGTCCTGCCGCCAGTCCACACAACCATACACGCTCACACCAACAGGTAATTTTGAATTGTCAATCAACCTGGCACACGTTTCTGTGGGAGGACCTGGGTTCTGCTCTGTATCTCTCGGCAAGGAAGGACAGAGGGAAATGGTGTTTGTTTTGTTTTGTTTCTTTATCTCAGAAATGTCAGACTATTTGTTTACCTATACTACATAAAAGTGTTTGCTTTGGCTGCTTTGGATATTCTCATTTCTTTTATACTGGGAGCGTTGAACTTAATGAGTAATAATAATAATAACAAAATAAGGAACGCCACATGGGGCTTATTAGTTTTGTTACTAAACTGTAATGTGTAGGTAACTCACCTTTATTAGGATTAATGGTTTATGGAAATCATTTCTCGGTGTCATGGGTCCCATCTTCTAAGAGGAATTTACATTCCTCATTCACTGTTACTCTTCATATATATTCCTTCATCTAACGCTACAGAATCAACCACAACACGTTTACATCTTCTACTCAGAGCCACTCTCTGACGCACTTACCTTAAGAAACAATTGAAAATAAAGAAGTTGCTTTTTTTTTTTTTTTTTTTTTTTTTTTTTTTAACATTCGCTCTGCTCATCTCAACCCCAAGCTGATTATTTTCCCCTCTGAGTGATGGCGTTTTAGCGCACCTCAACAGAACCCATGAATCCTGGAAAGATCAGGCAGGTTCCTGATCTTATCCACGAGCAGAGAGAAAAAAAACATTGGAACAGCTCGTTTCTCTTCCTCCCTTGTGAGCTTCACATTAAAATTCTTGGTACAGTTAAACATTCCTTTACAGCAGCTCGCACACCGGTGAATTTTCCTCTTTTTCATAGTAGAAAACATCTTTAGGAGCGCTTTTATTTCCAGAATCACAAATCTTGTTGTCCTCACTTATGTAAAACTGAGCAAAGAAAGTGTCATTAGTGTCATTACTCTGTTTGACCACTTGGAGGCAGACTTCCGTATTTATTAGCCTTAAGAGTCCACATTTGTTTGAAGGTGGGTATAGAAGCATTATCTAATCCAAATGTGATGCTTTTCTTAAGATAAACCCTCACAACAGAAGATATCCAGATGCTGACTATAGTATTAGTCTTACATGTACTAATGAGTGCAAATAACGGTTGTATAGTTTTTCAGAATCTCATAAGTCGAACATCAGGTTCTCTGTTTGCAGCGAAAGTCCTTTGGTCTGTCAGGGTTTGGCTTTAGGTGAGGCCTTGGTGGACTCAGGGTTTTATCAGCCACTTCTATGTCCATATTGACTGATGCATAACTCAGATACAGATGAGAGGGAGGTGTGGCATAAGGAAAGTCTGTCCTTTATCTTTAAATGGTAAATAAGTAAAACTATTTCTAAATGTTTTTGACTGATCCCTGTGCAATCAAACAAGCTTTGTGCTTGCTTGATTGCACAGGGATCAGTCAAAAACACTCGGGTTATGGTAGTCATAATAAAACACATTGTTTTACCATCAAACCACATGTGGAAGTGATTGTATTTTAAAAGTATTATACTAACCTGAATGGCTAATCGAAATTATGCTTATTGTTTGCTCATTGTTGCTGTATAGTTGGCCTCAAATGTGTTTTGAATCTTTGTATTTCATTGTAAAGGAGCCATTTTAATGTGAGACCTACAGAAATTGATGAAGAAAGTATCTCTGCATTATAGTTAGAGAGCAAAAAAACTTTCTTTCTTTTTTTTTTTTTTTGCATGTTTGGTTGTTCCAGAAATCATTCTTAAACATCACAAGAAATGATGATCTGTTCAGGGTCTGCCCCTGCTTTTTGCCAGAGGAGAGCTGGGATAGTCTCCAGCAGACTTCTGTGACCCAAAACAGGAAGAAGCAGATTGATAGACCAGGAAATATTCAGCTAAAAGTCCATCCAAGCTCCATCCTTAAACTGTAAAACAGCAACGGCACAAACCTTGTTGTACAAACAAGAATCCCTTGGAACGAGCAGTTAGGGGAGTGGTGGCCTAGTGGTGGGCTTGGGCATGGAGGACCCAGGTTCAAGCCCAGGGCTGCCCACAATGATAAATCACTGGGGGCCCAGTGTGCATCGTACATACAGCATGTGCACGATGTCCACACTGACAAGAATGATCTTAAAAAAAAAAAAAAAACACTAGAACCAACATCTTATGTACAATAGAGGCAGAACCATATAGTTAATTGAAAATTAAAGGTAGAGTAAGTTATTCACTGCCATTTCTAATCCAGGACACTTTTTTCACAGTCAGTGAATATCTCCTCACCCTCTGCTGACTATTAATCTTGTAAGTACACTGTAAAAGAATGAAAGAAAAACACTTTTGAAGAGTTCTAGATGTGTTTTCTTGAGGAGTCCTGGAGGGAGGGGCGAGGACGAGGGAGCACCTTTTGTTTAGTGACGCTTTGTTGCTTTGTTTCAAATACCAACAGACGGGACTTCATCTACAAATGTTTTACTCTGCCTTCAAGTTTTTCATATATGTTGTTGCTCCAAACTTGAGCAGTGATAAATTCACTGGCCTTTTGCTCTAAAACCAACTACCTGCTTATTTCCGGTGGTTTAATTCTCTGGCTGTAAGGGCCGGTACCACTGGCGAGACTTTGTTTTAATCTTACCGCTAAAGAGCTGTTTAGGGATATTCAACATTTTAAATGTACTGATATTATTGATAAAAAGTACTATGTATTAATAATCTAACATACTAACATGAGTCTTCTGTATCTTGTAGCGTTGGCTTTATACCTAAATGTTTTACTGTATGCATTTAAAACAAAAAGAAAGAAAGAAAAACACAATATCTAAATGCTTTTCTGGACTTTGCAGTGGAGTGTTGCCTACTGCATATACATGAAACGTGCATAGGACATTGATTTCACCTACGCTGTTTTGCATGCATCTTATTGCTGTTTGCAATTTAGTGTTAATTCAAAAGTACTTTATCCTGCGTCCACCCTAGTGGCTGCATTTATGGGGGTTTATCTCATCTTACAGCATTGCAAATGAACATACATTTACACACCTGGTGTCTCATCATGAAGAAAGAGACACTTTTAGTTGAGGAAATCAATGCATATTCTGTGTTGCTGGTAAACTCAAAATAACACCTAAAGTGACTGTCACATCATGCATGTGAATGTGTACTCCTTTTGTTACCTCTTTGGGCCTGTGCCAGGTCTAATCATCCTCAGGGGGACTAAAGTATATTCCTAATGAGACAAAATGCAATTTACAAGGTCCTGAAAGTTAAGGTTTAGGTCTGGCTGTGCACCCAGTAAATTGAAGTCAATGATAAGTTGGAAAAAAAGCATGTGTGGTCCTGTTTTTCCATGTTTGTGGGGTCTAAAACACACACAGAGGAAGAAAGCAGTATTGTTATAAGGACCAAAGCTTGGTTTTACAGTTAGGGTTAGTTTACACATCAGTAACTGGCCTTCAAGGATGTCTGTTGCACAGTAGCTATGAAATAGTGGCTGTATTATGCGTGACTCGCAGTGGAGGGTGTTATTAAATGTTGGCAGGTATATTAATATGCAGACTTTACGGGGGTTTCCTTGTAAGCTGACACTGGTTAAGGTGGCACGAATGTCTACGTTTGCGTTGCTTTGCACCTCGCTGTCTGTGGACATGATAGTTGCTAGGAGTCCCCATCCACCTCATATTTTTTGTGTTTAGTGTTTACACATGTAAACAATACAGAGACAATACATCACTCTGAGAGTCACAAGACTGTTTGAGTCTGCAGATGGCTTTGTTTACAACTGATTATAACAGCGATAACTTCTAGCCTCCTCTTTCACGGGATATAAATTTACATGGGCAGCGTCAACAGAGCCGTTCCTCAAAAACCCTGAGGCAGAAACGAAGCTTGGCTCTCACAGGACGGCGGGAAAAAATACTGAACCTTCCCTTTTTATGTGAAAGAAAGAGAAGAAGTTAGGTCAAAGTAAGGTAAAGAGAAAAGGCGAGAGGAAAGGGAACAAAAGGACAGACAATGAGTTTCAGCGGGACTTTTGGGTGGATTTTACAGGTGGACTTCTGAGCGTGTCACGGCGATGTTGTGCTCCAACATCTTGGAAAAATACAAGGTGGAGGTGCTGAGTTACAAAATACGAGGTGGAGGTGTTCAGTTACAACATAAACATACCTACTTGCAGATGCCTATATTACACTTAAAGATGGTACATGACTTGCCATCCATGTTATGTTGCATAAGTGTGCAGTAGAAATGTTATTTAAATTATCGGCCCAGTACAACTAACCCCCCATTGTACAAGTAACTGGGTTATTGTTTACCTGATCAAAGGATCGGGGGTTTAGCTCAGGTCAACAGACTTTTGAGGGCAGCGACAGGTTACCAGGTGTGTGCAGTGACAAAAGCAAAGCCTGCAGGCATCATTATCATTATCTTCCTCACCCATTTGTCTTTTTTTTTCTTTTTTGTTTTTATGTGGTTACGTCTTTTGGAGCAGATATGTGCTACCCAGACGTTTTTATTCCATTTCAAAGTAACTGCACCGCTTCATTTACAATGCACGTTGCATGAATACATACTTCATATTATTACAAGCACGAGTGGGGAAAAAAAGCAAACAAAGAAGACACAATGTGTAATTGTCCGCGTATCAACAGGTGCTTTTATTTGGTGATTATTCCAGTGTACATGACTTGAAAAAAAGTACCTCACAGAGCTCTTCATTCTTGGTGCTGGAAATATATTTGATATTAACGTAAATTTTTAATAATAATACAAACTTGGAACAGTATAAAAGCACTTTAAGGTTGAGAAACAAGATAAAGAACAAATCACGTGTAATTTATGGCCACAAGAAAATACAAATATAAATAATCAAAAAAAAGAAGAAGAAAAAGCTTGGTAATTGACATTGTAACCAGCCAAGCATTTACCAGTGTATATAAATATATAACATCATATAAATAATGAAATAATGTTAACTTAGAGAAGGGTTTGACATGTGATCAGTGAGCCCTTTAGCCTACGCACAAAACATTAAATGGTTTAAAGCACAAAACTACGCTTATCACAACTACAAAATACGTCATGACGCATCCTTTTGGTTCTCTATAGATCAACTATAGGTGGGGAAGACAATTGTGTTTTATTTAGTTCTTCTTTTCGTTCAGACCAATTGATCTGCAGTATATCTTAACAATTTTCATGAAATTGCAAACAGTGGTCAGGTAAAGACATATATAAAAAAAAAAGTACACAAAGAAAAGCCAAGCGTTAAACATAAAGGTGTGTTGTATCAATATTTGCTTGTACCGAGGGCTGAGCACAGCTTCCTTGCATACCAACGGGTAAAACCCTGGATTTACCGGGAGCGCTCGGCACATGTGTCCTTTACTTACTGCAGCTGGCAAATCATGATATGTAGGGTCATAACATTGTGACATTTTCAGATAAGTTGCATAGCTTGATCTCTTCATCATATCTCTTTTATGATTTTCTACTCATTTCAATGCAAATCTCAGTGCGTCCCGATAGAATTACAGTGCATTAAGGCAACTAAAAGAAGTAATGCTGTTCCTTATACAAAACGGTAGCTCCTTAGTGCATGTCAGAAATGTTGGGCTGAACTCTACGAAAGCAATTTCCAACCAGTGATGACTTGGTAACGCAGATGCAGCACCAATACTAGACTCGGGACAGAGTCAGCTGCGCTGGTGAGGACAGCGGGAGCTTTTCCAAGGATGTGTCCGTGTGCTCACAACTCCATTTATAACAGACAGTAGTTTCCTCTCTGGTGACCAGTAGAGTGAGGAGTCAGACCAAATGAAACAACGCCATTGTGTTTCATTACTGAGATATCAAAAGCACAAAGCAGTAATAGTTGAATATTTATATCATAAGACATATTGATACCCGTTTTTTTTTTTTTAAATTGCAGGGCGCTCATAGTTCAGCCACATACAGACCTTTGGTTGTCTCAGCAATGAAGCAACTCATTGCTTCAGTCTCTCATTATAGTTTTGTATCAAAGATACAAGATAACTTGCCCCTGTAAAGACTGTGTCTCACAGTCACATGCTGGAAAGACAAGTTGTATTTTGTAGTGAGAAAAACATGCAAATCTTCCTCTAATGTACGACCCTTCATGCAAAACCTGGAGGTGGCATGCACTCACACAGGACATATGGTGAGGAAAAGCAGAAACAAAATACGTCACAGGACATTTCATGGGGAGTGTGTGACATTAAAATCCACTTCTTCATGCTCATACCATGGAATAAGGCATGTAAAAACACAAATTAAAGAAAGACGGTAAAGGTCTGATATCTAGATTGATCTGGCAAGATCTTCGCGTGTTCAGGCTTGATAAGCTGATGTTGACTGAGTGTGGCTCAGGTGGGTAAACTGGGGCTCGAGGTAATCTGGACGGTAAGGAGGTGGAAAATGGGAAATGATTCATGGTCTCATGCCAGTTCACCAGTTCACCTCGTCTTTGTCTCTTGTCCTTCATTTGATTCCTTTCTTTCAGCTCATGAGTGTCATGGTGCTCTCAGGCTGACCACCACAAATCCCAGAGAAAAATTCCAGCGCCAGGCGCACATGGATTGGGACAAAGACGTATGAGGTGTAGATCACCATGGCAATGGCGGAGAAAAGGATGGAGTTAAAGATGGACTTTTCCCATGGTTCCAGGACATAGATGCCGGTTATGAGAAGGTACTGGTAGTACATCCAAGCCAAGTACTCCCTGAAGTTTTTGAAGTTCATCCTGCAGGCTGGGTGGAGTAGTGAAATAGAAGTAGATAGTATGATATTTCTATAAAATTACTATAATTCTTTATGGCTAAAATATACTAAATAACTATCATACTATAGCAAATGCACTCAAATTCAGCACCTCAAACTGTACATAAAAGAGACAGAGATGATTCAATTTAATTAGGATTAATGGAAAGTCTGTGATGTAATTTGACCACAATGGCACAAAAAAAAAACAACAGGATAAAAGCTCTCTTTTTCCAACCATGTCTTCACAGCATCGTTCAAAGCAGCTGCCTTTAGGGGTTGAAATCAGACTGTTGACTTTACTCCACCCCTTCACCTGCAGGGTGTGCCTCTTTAAAGATCTGTAGTGCAGCTTTGCACCTCCCACTTCCTTGACGTAGCACGATGGGTGGAAATAGAGATGGGGAGGCTACAAAACTGATTAGAACAACACTTCGGGGCACGTGGCCTTTATGCAGTATCTCTGCCCATTTCTGGGTGAAAAAAAGCTGCTGAAAGTCACTGAATTTCAACTTTTAATGCATTTGATAGTGACATAAAGATGTGAAACAGGAATACAATGGTACCACGTCCACCTCCGTCAGAGTTAACAAACAATGGCACCACATAGTCGGGGTGTCTTATCGTCATCTATATTTACCTTACAGATTCTCCTGATAATGAAATGATAAATTCACACAACAGCTTCCTGGGTCCTACAGTTCTCAGTTTTCATCCTCTCTGCTGACCGCCTGAAGTCCACAATATTGAAATGCTTCACAGCAGCTTTTGTGGTTTCCCCTCACAGAGCAGCATTAACCATAGATGGGTGGTGCTTCTGATGTGCCTTCATCATACCATAAACGATGAATCAAATGTGTTTGTGCTCAACTCTGATGAGCTGCACACTTTGAAACTGCACGGTTTCAGTGGCTAGCACCAGCGATTTAGCTGCAATTTGGCTGCTGCTCACACTGAAACGTAGTTGTGAAAATTCTCCAACTTTGAGAGAAGCGATGCTCTCTCCACAACCCACAAACCCACGGGCATGTTCAGCAACGCTTGATGTCACCCTGTGAATGGACAGGGTGCTTTTTTCACTCAAAGGGGGGAGTGGTCATCCTAAGAAGGGGGATGTCACAGTGAATTGGTACTCATCTGTGGGTCTGTGATGTCACAGTACCCACTTCACTTAAAGTCCCCTTTAAGTACAAACTGTAACACATAATGAAATCTGTAAATAGCCAAAAAGAGACTTATTTTTTATTAAGTAATGCTCCAGTTAATTTAGCTTTAAATAACAAATATCAATACCCTACACAGGGGGGGTTGATGTTTGAGCTGTGTTTCATGTTATCTTCAAAAACCACGTTGAAAAACAACCAAACTATAAAACTATTTAAAAAAAAAAAAAAAAGTATTTAGTCTTTGTGTGTTAAATAAGCAAATGTAAAGGGTATAATTGGGAGGCTCCACCAGCACCTCTAAACCCTCAGCAGTGCCCTGATGGGGCAATCAAACAGACCTCACGAAAGCTTGGTCTCTTGCAGGATTCACTTTGTGGGGAAATAAACACCAATAAAATGAACCCCACGAGTCCCACATGACAAAAACAGTCGTCGGTTATTTTCACAGCGTCCCTGGTCCAACGCGAGACTTTATGCTACGTCACCAAGGAAATGAGCAACGGTCGTCTACGGCCCATGTGAACGACTACAAGACCCAGACATCAGTGCGCACATTTTAACATACTCCAGAGTCACGCTGGCTTATATAATCCTTTACATTCATTATAATATTCCGGCTTCGTGTACAAGTGCACCGTTTTCCAAATGCGATGAAGCTACTTTGTTTATATTTACGGTAACTTAACGTGAAATGCCGCGGCTACAGTGGGAGAGGGCGTGGCCAACAGGTGCGCAACAAGTGCAGGTGCAGTCAAATACATTGAGTTTGAATTTGGATGAATAGTTTAAGAACATAACAGAACTGCTCACGGGATTAAACCAAATTAACTTATTGTATACAAATAATTTACATTCTATAATCTCAATAATTAGACGCCTATATGAATCCCGTTGTGCAAATTTTTGTTAAGTTTAAATGTTATGAATGTTTAATCGCATGCACATATAAAAAAAAGAAAAATTACCAGATCTGCTGCATGCTCATCTAATCCATACGGACTCGCCTCCGCAGTGGACGTGAGGGTCCTTGCACATCTAATGACAGAGAGTACAACAGGACGAGCAGCAGCTCGCGTCCCACTGCTGCTCCGCTTGCTTTGTGTAAACCAAAAGCTGTCTCACCTGTTTGCCACTGGCATATAAGCGGTCTACATACAGACTATGAAAATGACACCACACCCACCAGCCGTGCTTACACTCACCTGGCTCTCAAGTCATGCAGGTGTAGTAACCGAGGACTGCGTGACGCATAGGCCGGCGTGCGTTACTCGCAGCCTACATAACAAGAGGCAACTGATGCATCAGGAGCACAGGAGGACTCGCTTCTTGCAGCTATTTCAGCCATGGTTTTCTGCGCATCCTTTTAACTTTTCTTCCATCCGTGTCGCATCCCTGCTCACATCTGTCCCACCGCGCCGCAGCCAGACTCAGCGCCGCAGTGCCGCCTCTGACGCAGACCGCAGCTCAGGAGGAGAAACAAGCTGAGGAAGCAGGAGCCGCACTGCCGTGCACCTGCACTGCAAACCGGGGTGTTGCAGTTTGTTTTAGGAATCATAAAAGGGGGCGAATTCTAGAAACGCATGCACACACACCCACACACAAAAATTCATCTCCGGATAAATATTGCTCACAAACCTTTAACACTAGTCGCGTTTTTCCGAATCCCCCTCCTTCCTGGTATCATAAAACTTTATTAAGCTGTTCTTAAACAGGGTTAGATTTTTCTGAATCAGATTTAATTAAAAGCTTTGGGAATAATTAAACACAGCCCATCATGCATCTTTGTTTATTTGACCTCATTTTGCTGGTGTATTTTGCAAAAGGACTCCCACTATACAAAGAAACAATTACCTGTTTGTTTTTAGTGAAAACCTGAAAATGTCGCTTCTTTTCCTTCCATATGTTTAGAATATTTTATTACATTTGTCGTGCGCGGTTGTAGTTTCCCATATTGGCCTGGATATTCTCACGATTTCCACTTTTGACCTCAACTGAATGCCCCTTGGAAAAATAAAGAATAAAATACAGTAACGAAACCTTAGTTTGTTAATGTGAGGTTTGCTGACTTGCTCACTTCTGACACTGCATTATTGATGTGTAAACACAGACAGTGTCGATGTGGCGCTCCAGATATGCACGGATACGCTCCGCAGTTGTGTGGCACCAGAGGGAAAAGAAGGGCTTTCAAATCCCAGTTACATTGTATAAGCTAAAGCAAAATAGCCTATTGTAGACTTCACGAGAAGCATCCCAACCTGCTTTACTAATAGGACAAGCATCGTTTAAGTCACTATAAGCAAACATCTTTGCCACCTTTACCTTTTGCAGGTATTGCAAATTAAATTTCAACTTGTCAAGAGAGATATACGACAAACTGCGAGGCATTTTCTGTCACAAGGTCTCAGCTTGTGCAAAATAGTGTAAAAATGCTAAGAAAAACCAGTTTCAAACTTACACACATATATGCACACAGGTTGCAGCGTGGATTCACTTCATTCACTTTCCCAAGTGGATCTAATTACGCTTAACAACCAGCTCAGGTTTGTGCAAAACGAGACGGGCTCTCCTCCGCCCTCCTCAAGTTAAACTGGGAGACGTGTTACAAAAGATTAACACACCTTGTGATACACACATTCCTCTGAGGTATAAATTACATAAAGCATTATTTACGTATGAAGAACAATGGACCCAGTAAATCTTAACTGTGTTCAAAAAGGCAGAGAAAAGTGCATGTATGTTATTTTATTAATGAAAAAAAAAAGAAAGAAAATAAGTTTACTATCCCTTCCCTGCCAATTTTAACCACTTTTTTCCCCCATGATCTCCTACACCAGCTCAAACCAGCCACCTGAACCGCTGTGATCAGGACAGGATCTCTGTGGGGTTTCAGCTGCGCTCACTGTGGATGCAGCCGCCTCGTGCTGCACTCAAGTTATGTAAAAGCACAGAAAATCAACTGACCGTTGACTTTTAAAGGTTTTAAGCCAAGATGAGCTTCAAAATCACCGTTGATACATGTATGTATTATTCATTTTTCTAGCCATCTCATGTGCCTGACTTATAAATATTTAATTAAATCAAGGCCTGGGCTACTTTGTGGACTTCCAACAAACCAATCAAAAATCTTTCAATCCAGAAAGTTTAACCTATTTTATACTTGACTGTATGAACAAGCAGACGAAAGCGTGGCAGATTTCTTTTTTTGTGCAGTTAAGGTGCATTTCTCCTAGTAAATCCCAGTCGCACACGTTTTGGACGGGTTTAACACTTAAAGCAGACGCACCTGAGCAGTAGCAGGTTTTCTCCAATCAGAAGGTTGCCGGTTCGATCCCTAGCGCTGTCATCCGCCGCAGTGTCCCTGGGGGACACACACTGAACACCAGATTGGCAGCGACTCTCGGCAGATTTTCAAGCTGAGATTAATGGGGAGGGTTGTGTCCGGAAGGGCATCCGACGTTCAACATGCGGAACGCAGAGATGTGGCAACCCCCACCAAAAAAAGAGGCTTACAAAAAAACAGCGTTGCTTCATCTCAAGCAGATATCAGATCAAAGCCTTTACTCTTTGGCTGAACAGGCTTTGCAACCAAGTTTTTTTCTTTTTTCCTCAATGTCACCCACAGTAGCCAAATGATACCATTAACTGCCATGTCTCAGCTTAGTGCAGGTGTGCGTATTTGCATGCACCACCTCCCGTTTCTGACTGGCGCAAAGCTCCCTCTGGTGGAGGCTCCAGAAGACGTTTCTTAAATCAAGCATGGAAAAAAAATGCATGTTTAAACACAAGCCTTTATTTTTTATAACCATAGCCACTCCATGTCCATATAATTTCATCACAAAGAGTATTATTTAAATTATCTGAAATGATAACTTGCATGTATGAAGTACAAAAAATTCCACCCAGATGAAGTGGAATTTAATCATCAGCAGAAACAACTGGAAGACCACTTTTTCAGAAAAAGTGCATTTGTAACTATAGGCATCACCAAAGTGATAATTTTTTAACTGTTTTTAGTTATTATACCACAGCCAGGACCTGTGGGTTTCATCAGCATCTGTCGGAGATTTAATCAGCTCTCACTCTGCTACGGATTCAAAATCAGAAACTTTAATTTCAGCGGATCTGTGTTTAACAAAATCTGTTGGTGCAGAGGAAGTAGAGAGGCAACCGATTAGTCCGTCATCATGTCAGCTCCCTCTGCTCCTGTGGCATCTGTCAGGCTGAGATCTTCCAGCATCTCCATCAGGGAGATGCACGGTGCTCCGTCATCATCAGTGTCGCTCTCCACTGGAATCTTTGCTGCATCTAAATTTAAAAAAAAAAAAAAAAAAAAAAAAATCTCAGCACCTCCTCATTAACTATCCAATACATCACCTGCAATAAATGGTGAGACTCCAGCTTCAGCAGCTGCTGTCAGATTAATGACTCAGCAGGTCTTTGCTGCTCACCTCTGTAAATATTGACATTCTTCCTTAAAGCCTCATCTTCCTCCAGGTCCTCCAAGAAGTCCTGGTATTGTCTGAAGACAGAAATGTAAAAACTCAAGTGGCCCACCAGATGAAAAACAACATCTACAGGATGTTTGGTTTTCCTTTGGGACATAATCAACCTCTGCAGCACCAAAACAAAAGTCAACATTGCAGTTCTCAGTGTTTTCCTGGATTTCTCACACTGCTTGTGCAGAAAAGAAACTAAAGAAAGTCTCACAGCTTTAATTTCAACCTCAGGATAAAATCCTTTGTTGTTTTTTTTTTTCAGGGGAGAATTTCTTTCATTATCTAAAATCTACCAAGTCTTTATTTAAGGACTCTTCACTAAGGAAAGCCCTTTAAATGGAACTGGGTACGATAGTTCACAAACACATTCACATAAAAAAAAGAAAGAAAAATATCTGGAAAAACTTGCGTTTCCTTTTTATAAAAATCAAATTTCTGATTCAGCTTATTGCTTTGTTTCTAGAGCTTCACTGTTGACCTCAAAACACATTAATGAGCCACAATATTGTTGTCGCTGCCACAATCTTTCATTCAAATCCATACCTGGGAGTTGGCTAGAAAGGTGGACTTTTACAAAATAGCTGGCACTGAATGATAAGACATCCGTTAGGTAATCGTGACGTGACGAACCCACCTCTCATCATCCGTGTCCATGCCTTCACGGTCTCTGGCCATCTCGTGTAGTTTCCAGTTCCTGCGCCTCACTCTCCTGCTGCGGTCATAACTCTTCTTAATCAGAACCTTTATGCACAAATAAATCAAAACGCCGTGGGCTGTTAGGGGATTCTGTTTCTCAAAGATTTACCATCATCGCCACTAGAGGTCTTCGTTAATAAAGTCAACATAAGCCACGAAAACCCCAAATCTAATTGCAGGGTTTATGCAGGAAAAGTGCTCGTTGAAGTGCAGCAGACTCTTACCACATCAGGAACATGGTGAGGGTTCATCTTATTCAGGTACTCATCATTGACGTTCGAATTGGCAAAGTCGTACCTGTAGAGTGAGATGTCAAATTTGGTTCTTAATAGAAAAGCTTTTTAAAACAAGAGCTTCCTGAGACGTCTCTTACGGCTTGAAATGTGACTCGCAAGAGTCCTGTGTCCTTAAGAGAAGACAACGAGTACGAACGAGGAGGCCTCCAGAATCAGTGTTGATCACCGCCACTTGTACTAGTTGCTATGGTTACAAGTGTACGAATGTGCAACATCCTCCACTGCTGGAAGGGGCTTTGAAGGCCGAGCTAAGCCAGGTGATGTGGAAGGAAGGAACCTGGAAGTTGATTCTGTTTCAAGGTTAAACCATATTGACTTTATGATGTTACAAGCGTGGCTTAACTTCAAAACCCCCACGAGGCCATAACCAACCACCCTCTACTCACAGCCCTACACCTCAAAGAAGAAGTGAGCCTTTTAAACGGCGCTACATGGGTTAATGGTTGACATTTTCATCTAGAAAATGTGTTTGGAGTCAAAGTGATAGAGCCAGAGGCAAGTCCAGGGATCAGGCAACTGACGCCTCCCACCAACCCTGCACACTCACCCTAGCACCAGATCTCCGATGTTGAGCAGGTGGCCCAGGAACGTACGACAGTGATACTGCTGACTCTTATCCATCTCTGACGTTTTCTGGACCCACACCTCGGCCAGGGTGTGCTGCAAAAGGGGCACACAAACGGCGAACAGAAACACGCTTTAACACGGTGAAACAGCATGACGCTTGGTCTGTTCCTCTGGTCTGTTCACACAGTCGCATCGATACTCGCACAATATTCAGGCAGAAGATGGGAACCTCATTCCCATCAGATGAAAACACCCCTGAGTGGTTCAGGCACTTTGGCTGGAGTCCCACACGCAAGTTCAGGGATAATGTAATGGTCTGCTATTGATTACGTCTCCAAGAGATGAACAATGTTTGCCTATAATGCAATCTGCACACACGCACGCATGCACGCACACTCACACCTACCTTGTTGGACCTCATGCCTGCTCCAGCGCCCAGCTTCTGGTCCCGGATGATGTCGATGTCCATAACGATGAACTCTTCCAGTTGTCGCGGGCTACAGAGACCGTTGAAGGGGTTACGCCAGTACGTGTTCCCATCAACTTCGGCAACTAGTGAGTTAAAAATGGTTTGTTTTACTAACACTAGTAATAAGCCCAGTCATTAGATTAGACAGAAACCTTCTCATTGTTTAATTATCAGTAAAGTCCAAGCACCAACTCTTGATACATTTGTTTAAAACTTAGATTTTCAAGAAATGTTACATTCTTTTATTTAAAAGCCCTGTGGGTATTAATGTGGCTTTAGGAAGCTGATTCGTTTGTCTTCTGTTCAATTTCAAAAACAAAGTTTCACAGGATTGATGCGCCCCAGTCGACACAGCAAATTAACTGCACAAGCTGAAAAAAAAAAAGGAAATACAAGTTGAACACGTTGAATCATTTTAACAGGCTCAAACGTTCAACTGGAGCAGTTTCAGCAACAGAAATAGCCTGCCCTTTGAGGAATAATTAAAAACATGTGCTGCACTAAAAAGGCAGGATTCTGTATTTCAGTCCCTCGCTTAAGAAAGAGGCTGCGCCCAGAAGAAGCAGATCTCACATCACCTGTACTAGTTATCAGGCTCTCCAGAATTAACCATTTAAGCTTTACACTGCAAAACCTTTTTATTTTATCTGATGTTTTCTTTTGAGCCCGTCTGTGGCCGTGCTGTGACCGGGAGCAGACGGATGCTGATGGCTGCAAAGTGGCGATACGCTGCAATAGTTTTATTTTCTTGAGACACTCTCAAACCTCTTCTTTCATTTTGAGGAGCAAACATCAACCAAAGAGTCAGATTATTTGACAACTAAAAATAATGAATTAGTTGAGACATAATAAATATGAGGTAACTTGATGTTAGTATGAAAAAAGCAGACTGTCAAAAATAAACTTAAAATATTTCAGCTACCTCATGTAGTCAAAATTGCAGTGCACACAACTGTGGAGATATACCGCACATCAAGTTTCATTTTCTGGAACACATTAATGGCTTTTTAAAAATCCAGGATTTATCTATTAACTATGCACGGATAGTTGATAAGATTAGTGATGCCTTTTTCCCAAAAAAACTAAACAAATATTTTGAAATTAAAACTTTTTTTTTTAAATACATTCCACATGACAGTTGCATCAATTACGCTGCCACAAGAAGCTGCTGCGTCTCGTCCAGCGTTCCTCTAGGAAGCTGGCCAGAAACAAGGTGTACATCTGTGGTTTTGTGGAAAACGCTTGTTACGTTTTTACAGTGCCCCCTAGTGGTCCAAAGCATCAAATGAAATTTCACTTTGTTAAGAAGCTTCCTCATCACAACTAAATATCTTCAACCAAACCAAAAGTCCTGGCTTTTGATACAATAACTCGCTGCAACTACACATATGACTGTTTATAACTGTACGGTTTTCAATATAACACAGCTGACACTAAAGTAAATCTCACGCAACCTTAATGTTGACAGTGCATGTTTCTGCAGCTCGCAGCATGGATTAAAGGACTGCAGCGAGGTGAGAGGAAGCTGAGGTAGATTCTGGTGTCAGTTGCACACATCAGGACTCTGGCAGGAGAAATACTCACTCTGCAGGGTGCACGGATCAATGAGATGGATGGTGCTGGTGACACGGATGCACACGCACACTTGACCCATGTTCCCCAGGCTCTGTGCCAGCCGTGGTGAAAGACACACCACGTTGTCCTGGCCGAGACAGGCAAGCAGACAACCGAGGGTCAAACTGAGGCCACAGTCACTTACATTTATTACAAACGCCAAAAAGAGAAGTAAACTCATCATGCGGAAAAGCTGACTTGCGTACCTTGCACACAGGAACGATTTCTACAGAGAAGGTGCTCTTATAGTTGTACGTGTTTGAGTGGATGTCGTGAGAAATGAGGCGCTGGGAGGTTTTGGACCTTTAAAATCAAAGTCAAGAAAATTTTAAGTTTAGTTCAGAGGCATGACACGGTCCGTGTTGTTTGGACATTTGCACTACACAGTGTGTATGCATGGAGAAGAAGCAGAAGAAAGGTTTTTCAAGTGGATATTGGCATTTGTTTTGTTCCATATTTAGTGAAACAATCATGTATATGCCATAAATAACGTTACACTGACAGCACCTGTACATATTTTGATAAGCATATAGTGTGTACTGCTAAAAAACAACACATATTTTCATTTTTAAAAGTTACTCTTACTAAACAACACCTGCCAGTAATGTTTTATTCCACTTTAGCTCACACAATTACACACTTAATTACGACTTCTGATTACTAACCTATTACTTTTCATTCTCGGAAGGTCATGTTTAGTCTTTACAAAGACACAGACTGAAGCGATGCTCACCTGCAGGGCACGGTGCACTGCAAGAAGTCCACCATCTTCTGTGCGTGCTGCTTGGAGCCGTAGTAAAAATCAATTCCGTCTACAAGGAAAAAGAGCAATCCCATCAAACACACTGCACCGATAAATTCATCCCAGAAGTGCTTCATGGGTCATCACCGTTTCAGTGCGCACACGCATGCAAACAAGGCACAGAAGAAAACGGATGAAGAGGGGAGAAAATATGGTGGCCACATGTTATAACCTTCATAAAGCTTTTAAGTCCTGCCGAGATATGGAGATGATTTAAATTACACTATTGGGCCAAAATCCACTTCAGAACCCAGTCCAAGAGCGCAGGGGGCTGCTGCTGAGCTGTCAGTGCACTGTGTGTGTGTAGGAGCACTTGGCATTTCTAAAAAGGATATGTATTCAGCTTGCATTGCATGAAACTGGTATGGAGTGCCTGCTGATTACAGCGCACTAATTAGATGCACAGCGCGAGTCCCCGCGAGGAGAGCTGCAGAAAGCGATTGGCTCCAGAGATATGCGTGCATATCTTGCCGCCGGGTACAGGAAGGAGTAATTAACACGGATCATCATTATGTTCCGTTTCGCTCTAATCCACATTCGTTCCGCTGATGACAAATATGACAAGTTTCCCACTTTCCTGCAAAACCTGGGCAGAGGCACCAAGTAATCCACTGGCAGGCACTCCTTCTTTCATAATATATATATATATATATATATATATATATATATATATATATATATATATATATATATATATATATATATATATATATATATATATATATATATATATATATATATATATATATATATATATATATATATATATATATATATATATATATAAATAATTTTTTTTTATTTTTTATGAACCTACCATGGATTTCCTTGATGTTGAGGGCATTCTGATGGAGTCTGTGCTTTAAGATCAGCTGCTCAAGATAGTAGAATGTCTTTTTATGAACAGTCTAAAACAAAGAAAAAGAAAAGATGTATACATTTAACCTGACATGGACCACAACCTGTGGACTCGTTAAACGTTTCAGAAGAACACTCCACCTTATGTCATAAGTGAATACAGCTGTTGAACCCTTTTTTAACCCTCTGAACAAAGTGAAGATGGTTATAATTAATGCAGGGACAAAGGGCGGTCAGAAAACAAGTGAGTACAAGAAGAGCCTGCAGCAAACTTGTTTAGCTTCTTCACCATAAAAGCTTTCTGCTTTTATGGTGAAGCAGATGTGAAAAGTGTTGACTCATCTTGGAATTGCAGAAGATTACATCTTATCTGAAAGGTCCGTTTCTATGACCAGACAGATGTCGGCTCCGAAACAAAGAATCTGCAGAAGCATAACTGAGCTTATTTTAGTCCAGATATCAGCATCTTGAGGCTTACTTACAGCCAAGTCCCAAAAACCGTATCTTTGTATGTTTACTACAAACGGTAAAGTATCTATAGATACATCAAAAAAAGATTAAAACTGGAAGGTTATAAGCAACAAACCTAAAAAAAAAACAATTAGGCGATACTTAAGGGCTTCATGTTGATAGCACGCGTGCTTCCAGCTTTGATCAAGAGCATTTTCAATGTTTTAATTAACATGCATTTACAGGGGGAAAAGTGAGGAATAATCTTTCTAGGTGTGCTCTGTCAGGTCACGGACAACTACCTTCTGCCTAACTTGCACCACTGCCTTCCAGAAGTCTTTGGCCTCCACACGATGGCAGTCGTCACACATCTGGGACTGAATGACAAACTCTACCACGAACACCTGCTGAAGAATAGCGCCATTCAAGACCTGGAGAAACAAACACAGCAACGTTGAACCGTGTGTTCTGACTGCGTGGTAAATGATGAGGGGAAAAAAAAACAAACAAAAAAAAAAAAAAACACCACCCTTAAAACCCTGTGTGAGCCGAGCCGTTTGACGAGAAACAACCGGTGAGTTTCATGCTTCCTTCGCGGAGAGCATTTAAAAGGCAGTCCAGCAACATCAACAAAAGAGTTTGCACAATGGCTCAGGTTCTCGCTAAAGGTCGAGGGGATGAGATGACAGGCGACAGCAAAACTCACTCCTCTCAAACACTCTCAACCATTTCACCAACAGGAAAAAAAAACCTTTACTCTGCTCTGCTTTGTAATATGCATTACACGCAGGAATTATTTCCCTGGATACTCCGTAGTAAATGTATATGGAGGATGATTCAAATACCATCAACTGCCAATAAGAAGAAGCACAGTATGCACAGTACCAACCTAATGTTACTAATGAGATCTCAGTTTAAATGCCACATTCTCAGACGGATTACTTCAAAACATTTTTTTTTTTTTTTACCTCTTTCTGGATGGTCAGCTTCATCTTGATCCTCTTGGAGTGGGGCTCCGTCCACAGGAAGCCAGCGTCAATAAGACGTACCTGTGAAAGCAGAGGTGTTGTTCCACAAAACGGCATGAGCTCAAGATGCACGTTTCATACCTACACTAGTTTACAAGGAACGCGGGGAGCAGGATTTACTTTACGACGACGAGCCAACCCCATCAGGTAGACAGAAATGGAGCTCCACATCAAAATACATGCAATGACACCATGACTGTTGAGATTAAAATGCTTTTGGACTTGAACTGTGTTTTTGAGGACAACATCTTTACATTTCAAATAAAAACAGAATACATGTTTTAGATGGAGACATCTGATACTCCAGTACATCTTATCCGTTTTAGCTGCATCAAAATGTAACATCGTCTTCAATCAAGTAAATAACCCTGCAAAAGTAGCGTATCGCCTCCCTTGGAGAACCTTATTTAACTTAACTGCTAAACATTACGGGTTCAAAGAACATACCTAAAAATTTGATAACAACTTATGTTATTTTTTGGCCTTTATTTTCCAGCTCAAGTAGAGGAGAAATTGTGGAGCGGTGAAAGAAGAACTGCTGCGTTTTTTATTTTTGCACCACTGCTGGCTGTTTTGACAGCTTGAATTCCTTCAGGTTCGCCATTTCTTTTTGCCAGGTTTGCTGTAAATATGAGTCTTACTTTAGCCATAGAGCTCTTCAGCTTTTTCAGGCAAAGGGCCAGCAGCTCCCTGGACTCCAGAGCACACTGCACCCACGTGCCAGGCGGCTGCAAGTACCTGCAGGGAAGACAAACGTCTACAGTCAACGGACTCCGTCAAGAAAATGTTTACACAGAAAAAAACCCAACAATAACTATAATACAATATATATGTGTTATATAGTTTAAAAACAGATTTATTGATGAGAAAAGCATGAAACAAACCGTTCACACTGCTTGCAGAAGTGCACTGTGACTTGCTTGGGGATTCCCTCTGAGATGTCTATCCGAGTACGTAGGCAGGCCACGCACATGTTGGCTGGGTTTGGTGGGATCGGGACGCCACAGGTACAACACAGGCTGCACAAGAGAAACCCAACAGTTCTCAAACCGAAGTCAATCAATCATGTGGCAAGCTACGCTTCCTGATAAAATATAAAAATAAGTTGTTTAAGCATCTGCCTTGTTTTAACAGACAATGTATATCATTCTTGATTTATTGACTTTATAGCAACTACAGATTTCTACTCAAAGATGTTACAGAACCCTGTGTTACAAATGTTTTCAAATGTGCACTGAAGCCCTGAAATGTTGCAGATACAGTTTATCGAGTGTCCTCGTGTGCAACCTCGACAGCAAACAATCCTGCAGCGAATTTACAGCAAACAATTGTGCATACTAGTAAGATCTGTTTCCAGAGTAAAGAAACAGACATGCTCCAAATCACTGGGATTGGCCAATCTGTTCCTACTGGTAATTGGCTGATATTAATAACATAAAACTATTTCTTTCCATTGCCAGTGAATGCATCAGATGTACAGCACTGAAAAAAAAATTTTTTTTCACGAACATTCTTGTCAGTGTGGACATCGTTCACATGCTGTGTGTACGATACACACCGAAATTGGACCTCTGCTTTTAACCCATCAACTAGTTTCACTAGTGAGCAGGGGAGCAATTGGGAGTTAAGGGCTTTGCTCAGGGGCCCCCAGTGATTTACCATGGTGGCCAGCCCTGGGCTTGAACCTGGGTCCTCCATGCCCAAGCCCACCACTGTAACCACTAGGCCACCACTCCAAAATCTGATTATTAATATGTAATTATTATTATTATCATCATTATAACATTTCTGCCTAGCTGGGTGAGGATTTGTACCTGCAAATCCAACTTACTCACTCCTGTAGGAGTGAGTGTGGGCATGTGTAGTTGTATATGTGGCTCTGTGATGGACTGGCAACCTGTTCAGGGTGTAACCCTGCTGGGACAGGCTCCAGCACATCCCAGTGACCCCAAGTAGGAATGAATGGGTACACATGACCGGTGGCTGGAGATTCTGTCAACATCACAATCAGCAGGTCAGACCTTTGGTACGTTAGGAATTTGTCTATATATGCGTAAAAGTACACCAAAACTACACCAAGGAGTCCCATCTGTCTGATCACGAGCTGTCTGCCACACCAGAGGATTCCCCAAAACAAGATGCATCTCTCGCCGTCTCTCCGTGTAACAAGCACAAGTGAACCGGATCTTGGGAAGCAGTCCAGATCTGGTCTCTGCACACAGTTCAGAAACAATCCGGCTCACCTGGGACAGCAGACGTGAGAACATAAAACCCCCGTGTTCACTCACATGTTCCCCGGGCTGCTGGCAGCGGCAGGCGGCATGTACTCCATCGGACCGAGCGGCGATCTCTGAGGACACAGACAGAACCGCTGTGACGGGACTTCTCAGTAAAAAAAACAACCGTTTTAAGTGGCAGGAGTGGCTGTACTGTCTGAAAGTACGTAGCTGAAAACAAAGATCCAACAGGACGTGTAATAAAGCCGCTCAGCGCCGTGGCGCTTAGCATCACAGGCTAAACTGACTGTTTGGGGAGTGACTCTAACAGATAATTTAAAAGAAACATGCGTCAAGTGTTTCCAATTGTTTACATGGATACGACGGTGAGCCTACAAACCGTATAAACGTTATATAAGTGGGAAATCCACCACATACCGTCAAGTGAAAGGTGTCCACGTTTTTACCATGCAGAGAAGGCTCTGGTGACGTCACTCAGGAAACGAGGACCCAGAGACTGTCCACGTTTGCCTGAGTACATTTAGAAACGAAGTTTACTTGAGAAACGTGAAATCACAGACCAGAACTGGTTCAAATGGTTGTTGCATTCAACTTAAACACGTCCCCTCCACTCTTCATAAAAGCTCACGGGGAGCCAGGGAAATATATAAGGGTAATTTAGTAATTCATGTAGCCAAAGTTGTGATATAGTGTGCAAAGATTTAAGGTATTTTAGACTGTAACTTTGACAGTGAAATTCAGTAGAGTTACAAACATGTAGTAGATCCTTGTGATAAAAAAACAAAAACAAAACAAAACGGCTCGATTTCTGTAACTATTGGCACATGGAAATAAGTGTTAGTGTA
This sequence comes from Xenentodon cancila, assembly GCA_014839995.1. Classification (NCBI taxonomy): domain Eukaryota; kingdom Metazoa; phylum Chordata; class Actinopteri; order Beloniformes; family Belonidae; genus Xenentodon; species Xenentodon cancila. The sequence continues at coordinate 20,692,392 of CM026201.1, forward strand.
CTAATAAATCTGTATAAACTGTATTCTTTTTCAAATGAAAGCATAAGTGTAAAATGACAGCTGAGAAGCTGGGAGAGACTACAGCTGGATTAACGTGTGTGTGTGTGTGTGTGTGCACGGGTGCGTGCGTGTGTTTGTGTGTGCGTGCGTGTGTGTGCGTGTGTGTGTGTCTGTGTGTGTGTGTGCACTTAATAGATAGTTAGACAGTTGTGTAGTGGAATGAATATACCACAATCAAGGGATGTACCCTTAAAATGTCAACTTATTTTAACACCAACATATTATCAAAACGCTACCCTGTCATTTGATAACGGGGTCACATAGGTCACATTTGATTATATCTTGATAAAAAACCCACTTATTTCCCAACGTTTTCTGGGTAGCCATACCCAAGGTGCAGGTCCAGTTATTTATGTCATTCTGTCAGCTGCTGTAATGAAGTCCACACACAGAAGATCCTGTTTCAACATTTAAAATAAGACGAACCGTTCAAGAAGCCGTCCAGTGCACCTGTCAATGACAGTTCTAATGATGCCTTCAAGTGCAGTCGGAAACATCAACATTTCTAAATTTGCTAATCGTGCTTGTCCGTTGTGAAGGTAGTTGAGAGCTGTCGAGGTTGCAGTTTAATATCAAAGAATAAATTAGTTGGTTTTGTTGCAATAAGCAGATATAAGAACTAATTTTTGAATCATAATGATATCAAAGCTGTTGATCGTGCTGATGTGTTCCTGTTTGTAAGTTGTAAAACCTTTATTCATCTGTTTACCTCAACATACATTCTGCCCCACCGTTATTAATCATATAGGGGACCAAATAACTCAGAATGGAAAAAATTGTAAATCAATTTGAGATTGTTTTGAGTCTTCATCCATGCACCTTTCAGACGTTTTGCAACGATCCCATTACACTTTGTAGTCATTTTACATCTCATTTTGATGATTCTTTTTCCATTTTAGTCATGTCACGATTTTTTTATTCTATACTCAATTTTTTACTTTGTTGTGTCTCTTCCTTCTGTGCTATTTGTCTTGTTTGATTTTTCTGTGTGTGTTTTCACCGGTTTGCAACTTTGCTTCAAATTATTTTATAGTATTGTAGCTGCTTTATGTGCTATTTCAAGTCAGTTTACACATGGTTAGATGTGAAGATATTTTTGTAATTTTCCGTTTTGTGTGTTATTATTACTATTATTACTATTATTACTGCTACTACTGCTACACTTTTACTCCTATTTTAATAGTTTGTGTCTTTTTCTGTAATTTATGTGTTTTGCATACAAGTATAACCCCTAACTAATTAGTCCCTAAGATTTCTGTTTTGCATATATATATATATATATATATATATATATATATATATATATATATATATATATATATATATATATATATATATATATATATATATATATATATATATATATATATATACAATATAACGCCGTGGTATGGCCAGCGCGCCCACCGAGTTCAGGGACATTACGAGCTGCCCCTGAAGGCAGCACTAACGTTAAGAAAACCAGCGGCGGAGGGGCGCAGTCAGTTTGGCCATCGGGAATGAGGAGGTTTCAATCCACTCTGTTTTCAGGTTTGGGAATTCCAGTAGAGCTGGTCGGGTAGAGCCTTTGCTCATTACTGTGCACCACTCAAGCCGGCAAGGAAGCACGCTGGCCTAAATCCAAAGTCTAAAAGACCGTCTAGGGTTCTTCCTGGGGTGCCGGTGCTCCCGGACCGGACGAGGTAGTAAACGGTCAGCCGTTGGTCGCTCACAGCTGCGGGGCTACATGCTAGAAGGACTCCGCCGGGACAGTCTACCTCCTCCGGTCTGTGTACGTACGTACGCTGGTAATTTAACACGGCTGCACCTCTGGCTCCGGTTTGAGAATGCCACGCAGTGTCACCCGTTCACCCACTGTCTTCTGAGCGCTCCCCAGGGTGAAAGGCTTGTTTAAATGTCTCTGTTTCACAGCTTCGAAACCAAACAAGCAGATGACGATGGAGTAAAATCTGCGGCGGGGACAAACGACGCGCAACCTGCCGCGATCTTCTGCCTGTAAATAAATCGATGATAGAGGATACAATGACCCTGCTATCTCTGTTAGGTCGGATCATGCGTTATTTTCTGCTCAGACCGGAGACCTTATTCCTGCTGTGCATCAGCCTGGCTCTTTGGAGTTACTTCTTCCACACGGACGAAGTGAAGACCATCGTGAAGTCCAGCCGGGATGCGGTCAAGATGGTCAAGGGAAAAGTGGCGGAGATGATGCAGAATGAGAGGTTCGGCGGGCTGGACATCCTGGACGCGGAGTTCGCCAAGACCTGGGAGTATAAGAGTAACAATGTGGCCGTGTACTCCATCCAAGGCCGGCGAGACCACATGGAGGACAGGTTCGAGGTGCTCACGGACGTCGTCAACAAGAGTCACCCGTCTATTTTTGGCATTTTCGATGGTCATGGAGGAGAGGTAAGTCTATTGTTGAGAATCAGTGTGTCTTCATGTAATCTGATCTACATTACTTTTCTTTCTCTGCTCTGTCCAAAACGGAGTATGGGCAATCAATTAAAAAAAAAAAAATCTCGCTGGAAAAAGAGATTAAGCAGAAATTCCAAGCAACTCCAATGACCCCTCTGTATGGACTATTGCAAACCCCGATGTGGGTCTTCAGTAGTGAAACTACTACCATACAGTGGTGCAGTACATATATTATATTAAATTATATTACATACATTCTTTGGTATCTTGCACATTTTTGTATATAGTATTTAATTCTTTGCACTTTTGTGTTGTTTTTGAGCTGCTATGGGCATTAAATTTCTCCGTTGTGGGATCAACAAAGTTTGATCTAATCTAATATACTTTGATTTTATTTCACTATCTGAATACCCTAAACCAAAAAAGACTATTGCACTTGTTCCATTTACGTTGGTGTGGAGGCCCCCGAGGGTCATCAAACTGAGCTGTAGGGGCCCTGCACTGAACCGTTAGGTACCTGAGGGGAGCTTCAAAGGAATCGGACTCATGTGTGGTCAGATCGGAATTCTTCTCTAGCTTTAGTGTAAGTATAGGTTTTTCTTTTGAGGATTCCAAGGAAACTGGTTGTCTTACACCATAAAGATACAACTATTTTTATCAGCACTGTTTCTAACATATACTATTAAAGAAATACCTTCATTTAATATTTACAAGTGTACTAAAGCCCATTACAAATGCTTAGGGTCTTGAGTTGCAGCTGTTAAGCCTTTTTTTTTTCTGACACATTGTCTTTACAGGTCAAATATTTCTGCTTGATATAAATAAGGGTTGTGCTTACTAGTTATTTTAGTTTAATTTATTGTAATTATTGTTCCTCCTCATTCCTCTCTCTGCCCCACTTAGGCTATTGCCCAGGATGAGATTTACTGAATGCTAATTTGATTAAATCTAAATCGATTCAGGACTACACAACATGCCAGGAGAAATTCAACTAATGATTAAGGTCATGAAACTACAGTTTGACATGAAGGCTCGCTTAAAAGCTGGGGCTCAGGGTTAGTTAAAGTATAAACCACTCCAAGACTCCTATCCTGTCAGTTGATGTTTAAACTGATTTGGGTCTGTTCATTGACGTGATTTCTTTTTTTTTTTTGTTTGTTTTCTTTAAATGGAATAAGGACTAACAAGATGAGACACAGCAAGACTGCTAAAACAGGTTGCTGGAAACAAATGGTAATCCAGCCTTGGGCATTTGTTACCATTTCTGATTGGGGCCCAGAATTCCCAACACAGCAGGGGCACATATTGTCTTACTACGGCCCTGTGCACTAGCTCAGGCACATCAAGACTGTTTCATTTTAGTGTTAAAAGAGGTGCTTCTTCTCAATGTATAAATTGAATCAAACAAAACCCAGTCATTCATATTTCCTGGCTGCAACATTATCATGTGTGGTTTAAAATGATAACAGCTGGAAGGAGCAGGTCAAAGTCGTAAGTGCTAGAGAGTCATGTGTATAGCAGCTTCACAGTTTGAGCAAAACCATTAAAGTGGGTCATCAATTGCTGATCTGCCTGTCACTGTCTTTCCCCAGTTGATCTGCTTTCTTTTTGCCTCCTTGGTGCTGCATGTGTTTAGCATGTAAAGGCACAATATTACAAAATCAGTGCACACTTCCAAGACATTTGTCGTCACCCATCAGTACTTTCATAACACAGTGTTGGCTGCTGGCAGGCATCATAGTTTTTGAGATCTGATAGCAAGAAGGAATGTAGTGTTGCTTAAGTGTTTTCAGGACAGCAGAACACCTTTACTGAATAACTTATTGTCAAATCTTTTCAAACATTGTTGGTTAAGGGTTAGAAATACCTCAACTCTGGTGTGACTTTAGTTATGTGCTGACATGGCAACTGATGCAACTGAGCCACATTTGACACAAACACAAACTGTTAAATCTTCTCTTCTTAGTAAAGGACATTTTTGAATCTCTTCTTTTCTCTTCTGAACATGAAACCCCTTTTTGAGCAGCCACCTCCGCCCTCCGAGGACCACCCTGATGTGACGGTTTCTGTTCTCATCCTGAGTTCAGCTGGTGTTCTCTGACGTTCAACGAATATTTCAAAAACAGGCAGCCGTAAGCACTGATGTGGTTGTTCTGTTAGGGAAATTAAATTTTAGTCTGCAGCTGTAGCTTTTGACCAAAAGTGGTCATTGGATTGTTGTTGTTCCCCTGTGGCTGTTTCCCCGTGCTCCGTCCCTCTGTGGAGTTCATTTTTAGAAACAACTGAACTAACCTGTTAGCCATACCACAGCTTTCCTGCACAGAGAGGAGATTTAAAGAAAAAAGGAACTGGAGATGTGTTCGTCATATGACAGAGAAATACGGAAATAAGGCGGCGATCATCGGCGTTGAGGTAAAGATGTTTCCATGGCTCTGCTTTATCGTCGCATGTCCATGGGTGTCAGTTTAGTCTGTTTTCATTCCCATGCCCTCTTTTGAAGTCTGTGATGTGGTTTCCGTTTTTGCAAACGACTCCCTCGGTTTGGGGATTTTTTATTTTATATATTTATTTAAATCCAGAAGCTGTTGAATAAAGCAGCGTGATGCTGTGTGGCCCAAGGCAACACCAGGAATACCGGCTGTCTCAGCTGGCTTGTTAGTTATCCGTCACGTGCTTTTGTAACTTCACAAACACAAACAAACACACACAAATAATCAACTCTAAACTACACACTCCATTATTAAAGCTTTATAACAATTGAGACAATGTTTGTTGTTCAAGACTCCACATGCACACAAACAAATGAATAAAACCTGTAATGGCCAGAAAAGTTTATTTTCACAGGATCCTACGCGTGCCAGTTGATCGGATCAATGACACGAGCATGACTTTAAAAATAAATAAATAAAAGGTGGTTGATTCAGTTGCATGTAATGATTATTTATTACCATTTATGGAGCTGCTGATTAATTCATTGATTCCATCTGTTATGTTCAGAAAATAACTGGGGAATTCAACCGCATCTATAATTTACAACAACACAGTCCACAAGCCGCAAAGTAAAAGTGGCTTCTTTCCGACTTTTCCCTTAACGGGTCACTGCAGTGGATCATCGCGCTCCGCGTATAGGGTTTGTATGTATGCTCTCTGACACAACCCTCGCCAGTTACCCGGGCTTGGGACTGACACTAAAGGTGTTCTAGGATTGGGCCCCGTGACTTACCCTGGAAGGAGAACTTTTGTTTAACACACCCTGGGCCGTGTAAATGCAAGGCATGTTGTTGACCACCCTGGTGCCTAAAGCTGAGTTGCAGGGAGGGAAGAGGAGTCGGGAGGCGTTATCGAGTGATGCCGCGTAACATGACTGCTCCACTGTGTGTCTGAGGCCAGTCATCCAAGGAGCATATTCATGTTTCTTTTAATGACGAGTCAATACAGCAGTTTTAAAAAGTACAAAAAAAAAAGCAGATGTTTTTACCTCTGTTTCAGGTGTTTGATGACACATTTTCCGACCCGTCTTCGTCTGCTGATGGGAGTATGTTCCCTGTGAGCGCACGCATGTCTTTTGGAAGCACATTGAGCCAGAAGTCCGCGTCATAAAGACTTGTATATTCACATAAAGCTGTATTTCTCTGCTTTCCATTCTTTATTTTCCTTTCAGCTGTTAGCTTCAGGGGTTCCCACAGCAACGTCCTCCTCCTCCATCTAACCCCATCCTCCGCATCCTCTTCTCACACACCAACTCTCTTTCCTTGTGCTAGTGTTTAATTTTCTAGAATTTTCTTTTTTTTTCAGGAAACTGTCTAGGAATAATATTTATGACAAATACTCTGTTGGTGAGTACAATTGTCACAAAGGGGGTATAACTTAACCTAACTTTGTTTATTTTTTATGAGCAGCAAAGTTTGTTCATCACATGAGTTAAATAAAAAAATCATTTTTGCATGAAGAAATATGTGTAAATGTTTTTAATTTTGATAATTGGCAGATGCCTTTTACAATCTCAGGCAAATTTTAAAACCTAATATCGGAATGAAATAAAATGTTGCGCAAATCATAATCCGATCATTCAATAAATTGTTTTAATGATCGGTAGATTAATCGACTATAAAAATGGTACTAGTTGAAGCCCTTCTTTACAGTAAACTGTTACAGAAGAATTTTAATTTGTTATTATAAAAAAATCACCTAAAATAAGAACCATTGTGCAACTATTATTATTGAATTAACATTTTATTTCCTCTCTTTTGCAATATGGCATGTCTTGTTTCTACAGCAGTCTGGAAGGGACAAATCAGGGGTTCTGTAATGGTCTTTATCTGTTATTGTAATGCTCTGAGAGTTTGTGTGAGAGGTTTGATTTTGTAAGAATTTTATATTTTGACTGGCAATTCTTGGAACACTATATGAAACTGGAAAAACATAAAGCCACACTAACTTGTTATGAATGGTTGTCATGTAATCAGGGTTGATTATAATATTTTAATATGACTTCAGCAAGCTAAGGGAATTAGAGTTTTACCTTATGCAAAGTTAGACTTTAATTTATTTAGCACCTTTTTGGAACCAACCAGTGGACTAACAGAGAAATCATCAGTCAGTGCAGCAGGAAAATCTCATTTATTTATTTATTTATTTATTTATTACACTTCTATTTTTTTTCCTTTGCACCACAAACCAGATGATTTGTAACAAATCATATTCAAATTTTAAAGTGCTTTAAATCCACATTTATTGTGAGCATAACAATCTTTAATCTCAGAGTTCTGTAAACTGGAGGTTAATGTTTAGCTGACACTTGAGTATAACCTACATGAAAATGATAACCCAGGGCTTTCTACCCGTTTAATGGAAACATGAACCCTTTGGAGGATCAGCTGAACTCGGCCCGTCCTTGTTTCACTGTCGTGCTACGGTTTAGGCGTTGCAGATTTACCTCAGCTGCAGAGTGCAGCGAACACCTTCACACTGAGCCCGTTAAACTCGAGTGCGGGGGCTGTATCTCTCTGTCGGCTTTGCCATCCTTTTTACTTTTTTTTTTTTTTTTTTTTTTTTTCCCATCATAGCTGACTCTTTCAACTAGTTTCGAATAGTGCTGTTTGTTTGTGAGTGGGTTGTGATAAATATGGTTTGTAACTGTGAAGAAGGTCCTTGATGAGTATAGAGCGAAGATTCACAAGTAACACTAAAACCACAGGAGCTGTGACTTTAGACGGCTCCTGTCTGTCTTTATTGTACTTCTGGCTTTGCCTTGCCTCACCTCTGCTTGATATTCAAGTCATTCAATTTTCAGCTGCATTATGCATTCATTATTCATTTCTTTAATTAAAGATTAGACAGGACTTTTTGAGTGTGATCATGCTGCATAATTTACTTGGCTTTCAAAGGTAAAGACCATTTTACAGTCAGAAGTTTTTGTTGGAATTTCAGGTATTTTAATTTGGGTATAAACACGTCTGTTTTATTTCAGAAGCGCGTAGGTCATGTCGTTTACATAGTAAGCAATCTGAATTCCTCTGCAGAGTAGTCTCAATGGACAAACAAAAGGCCCAGTATTAAATAGCACTGTTGGCATTACAGGATTAGAAAGGGAGGACCAAGAAAACCAGTGTTTGCCTGAGTGTGTATGAATATTTATAAAATGTGTGTTGCAGGCTTGCAGAAGAAGATGTTTTCTCCCATTTGAACATTGATAGTGTAAGTGGAGATAAGACAGGCGGCGTGGCCTTTTGTTTTAGGGAGAGACGACACTGAAAGTGAAATGACTCGGGCATATCGCCAAAATGCACCTGCTTCACACCATCTGTGCTTCAGGCTAGTAAGTTTGTTCAGACTTCAAAGGCTCTCAGTTGGAAGTGATCAGTTTATATTCACTGGATAAACACAATTGAGAACAAGAAAGAGGAGGGGGTGGTGTACAGCAACAGCATAGTGTTGGAGGTGAAGCTGGGCTGCTTCACTGAGGGCTTAACCGTTTGCACATGCTCTCCCAGGTGAGGTACCGAGTGCCCTCAGGCCCACAGCTGCTCCAGGTTTGAATCACCTACCCAACTCTTCCAGCTGTTTCCAGCGAGGACCAGAATAACTCCACTGTGCACTACCCAACCAGCACCACAAGCACACCAACATGATTATCAGTTAGATGGAGGTAGCACTGTTTAATTGTAGTTTTTTTTTAATTTTTAACATGAGCTGCTATGGTAATCCAGACCTGCTAAGAGCTTGCATTGTAACTGCTCTCTTAACTGAGGGCAAAACCGATCTTAATAAAGAGTCAACAATGAATTATTGATTTTGTCAAAGTGGTAAATAAATCTGCTTTTGCAGGTGGAATGAGATCCATAGGTTTATTTATACTCTGGACATTGATCCAATAGCTACCTCACTGCCTCACCTCTGTTACTTATGATACATGGTGGCACATTCTGTCGACTGCCGAGTACCTGGCAGCTCAAGTAGTTCACTCTGCAGTACATGAAAATGGGACGCATTTATAGCAAGGATCGGTACTTTGCTTATTATCACAGTTATTCTCCTCTTCTGACAGTGTTGAAAGCTGATGCTTAACATTTCAGACCTTTCTTGAAGTCTAGGGAAGCAGAAAGCGTAAAAGCACGCAATATGTTTTGTTCACTTAGAAAATAGTGGTGCAGTGGAGAAAAGATCCAAAGAGCTCTGCTGAAAAGTCCCTGGTGGTGAATTTTGCTTTGCTGGTAGGACCGGGACCCTCAGGGAGTAACGAAGGAGGGGATTCGTGGAGTTACACGTAGAACATAAAAGAATGAGTGGGTCTGCTGCCTGTCAAGCAACCCCACTGTTTAGCCATGTAGTAAACATCTGCAGTCTCTTCTTGCCTAATGTCGTCCTCTACGCTAAAATAAATGTCAGCCTTGTTCAGGAACTGTAAGTCTTCTGTGTCTTTGTTTGTTGATGCTTTCTGCCGGATTAAAAAAAACAAAAGTTAATGAACAAGACCATATTCTTTTATGTGAGTGGGTTGTGTGTGTGTGTGTGTGTGTGTGCTTGTTAACAGCATGTAAAACCAGATAAAAGTACCTTCTTCCGCCTTGGTGAGCCATCCTTCACTGCTAGTACTGACTGTTAAATAATTTAACAACCTCTCTGTTGCCTCATTTCCTGGGGGTTTTGCAGTATATGAACTGGCACCAAACTCTCCGTCTTCAACTTGTCCCCATTATAACATCTCCCCTGAACCCACTGTTTGCATACCAGCCTTGGCAGCTTTGTGCGCTCACTCACTTGCTTAATGTGGTGCACGAAAATAATCCCTCATGTGATGTTTTCCTGACTTCAGATATCATACATTGTTGATTCGTGTTGGAAGTGTAGGTTTAAAATCCAATTGGAGGCGTCTCAAAGAATGAATAATGATTGCCCAAAGCTATTACAGTGTATATTGTTGTGGTTTTTTTGGTCTGTAGCTAATTAACAGCCTCTAAATCTGCTCACATGGCTGGAGTTGAGTAGCCTACTTGTTATAATCTACACTTTGTTTTCCATGTAGATTGTTACTTAAAATGCTTAAATGAAAGAAAGCTGGTGCAGCAGTATAGTCCACAATTTTGAATTCTGCTCCATGGCCGTAAGCATGGGTGATTGGTACCTCCTTAAATGATTGTGTGTGTGATTGAGAAAATAGATGAGTCAGGTGAAGTTTGTTCGCCTGCTGTCTTGGCAGTGAGGGACAGCAGGAGAAGAATGTTGGCAAAGTGAGGGTAGCAAGTAGCAGTTGTTCAGAGTTGGCGACGTTGGGCTTTTTGTGCATTCAAAAGAACTGAGCCACGAGTTTCTTGATTCTCACGGTTGTTCCGTTTCCCTCTGGGATACCTGGGTGGACTAGTGGGTTGGAGTAGGTGCACCATCGTGAAAGGTATCTGAGTAGATGGTAGTTAATGAAAGATACATGCATATGCTTCTCTTACTAAGCAGTTGTTACAGATTCTCCATCTCTGTTCTAACTTAGGTTAATTAAATGTTTTTGCACGCATGTTATGTGGGAATGCACACAGAGGGCTGGAGCCAGTCTGCTGCACACATGTGCTCCACAGCTTTCCAGACATGGATCCATCCAGACAACAGGAATGCAGCTGATATGAAGGCTTGATATTACCACATGGTTTCTATTCACGAGCAAAACTGTGAGCTAGAAACCTTCAAATAAACTCTGTGGTGCAACGCTGAGCCAGGTTGTCTTTAATTTACACCGCAACAAAAGCTCACGGGATGAGAATGAGGATTAGACTCCACAGAATGTCATTAATTTGTGCTTGTGATTAAAACTGGGAGAGAGAGGCCTTATTTGTGTGTGTGTGTGTGTGTGTGTGTTCCTCTTTTTGGTTCCTTTCTTTTTTAAGGTTCTTACTGAGGAAGGTGGTGCAGGGGCAATCTTGCACCATCTGGCTGCTTAGTAAGTTGCAGATGAAGTTGTAGGGTATGAAGAGAAAATGATGAGCCTGAAGGATCACTGAGAAGGAAAAACAGATGGGGTATTAATGTAAAGAAACAGGATGAGGTATTTGTAAACAGACGGAGACAAAATCCATGTGTTCATCATACTAATAGCATTAAATAAACGTAATCTTCCAATGGGATTCGAAGCGGATTCTGACCTTATGCCTTGTAATCCTAAAGTGTGAGCACAAGTGCTAAAGGTCAGGCTTGCAGCGTGAGTGTGAGCTCTGCGCTCGAGCTTCTCCCTGACTTGGATGTGGCTTTCTGCCGGCTGCCAGAGCTTTATGTCTGAGGCCTCCTGAGGTAAAGTGGCCTCATTCAGACATTGAGAAGTGGGTTGATCATATGCTCTGACCCTCGCAACCTAAATAAGCTTTGTTGAAAGGGAAACTTTTTGGTGGCTTTTTTTAATCTAGTTTTATTGCATTATATTCTATATTTAATTTTAATGGTAAGACAAAAAAGTACAGGTGCAAATGTCAATTTGTCGAAGGTCCTGGGATTTTTGTTCGACATTCCCAAGTCAATGTGAGATGAGCAGAAACTCTTCAAGAATCCTTCTATACATACCTTTATTTTGTGCTCATTTGTGGAAAGAAAAGAGTGAAAAAGCTTAAATTCAGATAACTATTTCAAATTTAGCAAAAGTCTTGAACAAAAACCGCCAAGTACACACTTAAAAATGAATCAAGTCTGCCTTTAATTGCTGCTCTTTAAAAGCTAAATTTGTCCTGCAAAATGTTTTGTTTGAATCCACTTTCCACTATATTTCAGAAAGCTTCCTCAGTTTGCTTTTAGTTTCAGAAATGTTTGCATACTGCCCTGTACATGCAACACATCCAGGATAAGGGGGAAAGTGTCTGTGTTAAAGCAGCTTTGCAGAGAATGTGCTGAGTTTCTTGGGCTGGTGACGACTTTGGATGGATGGGAAGTGTAGAGGCAGATAAGCAGGGTTAGTAATTGATTAATATGGTGCAGAGAAAGCTTACAGTGATGTGAGCTAATGACAAAAGCCCAGATCCCTGCTCTCTTCCTGAGAGCGTAACTAAGCTGAGCTTATTGCGGAAAGTAGAGAATGCAGGGCAGGTTTGAGTCTAAACCCAGCAGGGAGATTAGAACTAAATTTAGCTTCGTTATTTGTTTTTCTGTATTATTATTTTTCCTCCATCCTCCACCCTCTTCCAGTCATCTGTTTTATGTTTAATTCTTTAATTAAGCACTCTCTTTGGGAAGGTTGGGCCCTTTTTTTCCAATTCCATTTATGTAATTAACAACATGGACTAATAAAATGCAAATGGGTTCTAAAGTAAAAGTAAAGATGACAAATAAGGGAACTCAGAGCTACTGTTGGGACGTCTCATCACTTTCCTTTAGAGGAGGTTGGGGTAAAAAAGAATACAGGCGACAGCGCCTTGCTGACAGCATAAATATTAACATGGTCTTCAGCACTTCAGTATAGCTCCTGTTAGTGAAAACTTGGCCTTTTTTTTTTTTTTTTTTTTTTGACATGCTTTCTCCTCTTTCACTTGTTTTTCATCTCCTGTCTCACACTGGTTCTGCGTCTTTGACCAAACTCTGCAAGCATCTCTGTTTACTCTGTACTTTCTACTTACTTCTAACTCCTCATCTACTTCCCTTTCCTTTTTCCTTTTCATCTCATATCTCCTATTCTGATCCTGCCTAAACTCTTGTCTTCAGGTTAGATCTTTAAAGGAATGGTGATGTGAGCCAGCTGGAATGATGAGGGGCCACGGGTCCGTCCTTTTGGATAAAGCTGTAGAGCTTATATACAGCTTACATGCAAATTTAATTTAAAGTATATTACGGTAGTTTATTTCTACTCGTTATTCCGCTTAGCTCATTGACACTATATATTTAAGTATTTTGGTAGTTTTAAATGACTTTATTTTTAAACGGCTCCTGAATTTCTTTTTCAACCCAAGTCTTCCCTGACCTTTTTCTTCTGTTACTTTTTGCATCTCTCTATACTTTGCGATATCTATTTTCCTCTTCCCCTCTTCTCCCTCCATCTCCCTTCTCCTCGTCCACCCCCCACCCAAGTGCACGCCTGTACCCGCAGTCACCTTATCTCTCTGCAGTCTGACTTATTTATCACTGCTCTGAAATATTAAAGAGTCTGCTTCCTTTAGTCTTGAGGGTAGGCCACAACTTTTGCTTACAACACGTATGTGCAAACGTATGCACATGCAACATAAATCATTGTGTTTTGTGATGATTGTGCACACTCTGCAGCATTGTGCTCTGTGCAGACTATACTGTATGTCTTGTCATTTTGCCATTTCTTCTTGGTTCTTGGAGACTGGCAGAGTCTTGTCAAAACGCGTACTTCTTGGATTCTGAAGATGCATGTTAAAATCTTTTGGCATCTGTTATTTAGTGACTGCCTGTCACTGATAAGCATGTCAATTCCGGTACATCAGTTATCATTAGCGGATCTTGTAGAGCAGCTTCCAAGAAATTGGGAAACTAACGTCTCAGTCAGAGAATTATTTTCCCAGACATGAGGGTACTGGAATAGTTAACCAAACAGTGAAGGAAAAGGATGAAAGCTTCTTCCCACGTACTTTTACTGATGTTAGATTTTTGTTTTTTTCCTTTAAACTTCAAAGTGTCACTTTAGTTTTGTTCACTTAGGTGTTATCATTGTAATGAATGTTGAAATAAATAAATGAAATAAAATATAAACTTTCAGTATTTAATTTAGTAAATAACCACAAAGTTCAGAGACTTGCAAAAGAAGTTTAAAAAAAAAAAGAAAGAAAGAAAAATCTTAAAATGATGCTGCATCACTCAAGATGTCCTGACTTTTTTTCCTTTTTAATTAGATGTGCTCCAAAATCACTGGATCCCATATTTCACACTTCTCTCACTTTCAAACTCTGACACATTATGTTATTCTGTGTTGCTTAATTGAAATGTGAAATCCCTGGTTTGCTTCATTCCACGATTGAATTTTTCACAGAATTGAAGCTGCTGCTGTTATTATTAGATCCCAAGTAAATCCAAGGTCTTGCTGAAGTATGAAGTAATTTGTCAGCTCCAGATCAGTCATTTGCTTAACAAGTGCTTGGGTTTTGTCACAGTCAGTACATGCATGTTTTCCTGCTGTTTATAGCAAACGCTGCATTGCATCCTTCAGGATTTGCATGGTTTATACATTCGCCCACAAACTTGTACACAGAGAAGAGTAGAGGCTCATGCTGCCTTCTATTCTTAGCAGGCAGTCCCTTGGGGGACAGTGGTATCCAAGGCTGGAAATGTTCAGTAGGACAGAGTGGAGCGGGTCTGTTCCATGGTGGTGCTGCACCTGCTGTGGAAACTGGACCGGTGTAAAGCTCTGTGGCTTAAGGCCTGCTGGTTCTGTCAAGTGTTTATACAGTTGACTTTTTCAATTTGACCTGAAGAAATCATTTATTTGTTTTAGAAAAAAAAATGAATATCAGTGTGCTTTTGAGTTAAATGTATTTATTTTTTATTTCTGAGTCTGGTTAATTAGGTGTGTGGTTTTGTTTTCTTTTCCAGACTGAAGTTGACACATATTTAAAGACTGTAATTGTAGAACTTTTTTTTTTTTTTTTTTTTTTACATTTCCGTTGCTATCTCTCTTATCCCTGTGTGTGAATAGATGGGTTTTCTCATGCAGGATCTACTTGTATGTGTTCTTCTACCTGGCATACCCCACATGCATTTAGTTTTGTACTCATATCTCTCTTCTGGTTTACAATATACCTAGTTTTGCCATGGGAAGTCTTGCCCCAGTATGGACTCATCTTTCAGTCCATGCAACCTGGTAAACCTTCTGATTTATAGATATCAACACCACTCAGTGTTACGCATACATGCACACAAAGAAACGCTTAGATTTCTGTCAGCAAGCTGTATGGATGCAACAGATGGAGTAAATGTGTATTGATTTTTATGAATGCCTGTTTATTTATGAGCTCTTGTCTTTTTTTTTTTCTTTGGTCTGAGACACAAGCATGTGATGCATTGATTGGGATACATTTTTTCTCTCTGATAAATGGAAACCCACAGCAGGGAGCCAGGATTTGAACTAGACAAGGAAAGTAGCATTGCTTATTTATTATGTAAGAGCAGAGGTTCGAATTCTTGTTGGATTGTTGTATAACCTGCTCACATCCCTGACGGTCATGGTGTAACATTTGTATTTAGGGATGCCTTTGGTCGTGCTTATTTTTTTTCCTGTGACTTAACAGACTAAAGTTTATTATTGTCTCAAGGGTAATAACTAGATTGGGTGGGTGAGGCTGAGAAGCAGGAGGAAGACGATGTGTACTGAAGCGCCAGACTAAGACTGTGAGGTAGAGGTTTATCATAATGAGAGCGAAAGATAAGTAGAAAAAGTTTTAGACCTGTGATAACATAACTATAGTCAAGAGAGGAAGTGATGATACTCAGAGTACAGCATTATTTATATGAAATGCCACCCTTTTATGCACGCATGCATTTCCTCCAAAACAAATCAGCAGCAATCCAGGCATTGCTGTGTTCCTTATTTATGGGTGTCCCAATTATAGGCCTCCTGCCTCTGAGCGCTCTGCATGTGTACGGAAATTATGTGGATGCAAAATATGGAACACTTACTCTGCATCATATGCCCAGCTTTGGGTTATTTTTCATCCCTGCAATGTTGTTTTTTAATTGAAAGAGTTGTTGTGCCAAGGAAGCCAGCTGTATGGAGATGAGCGCAATCACGAATGAATGGACACAGGAAGGGATGAATGGAGTCCAGGAAGTTGTTGACTTGGGGTGATGGAAGCAAACTTGGCACTCAAAGTCGGGTGCACTGTGACTTGTTGTGGCAAGTGTCTTTGAGAAGGAAACTGCTGCTACAACTCTATCAGCATATCAATTATCAATAAGTGGCAGATGTTGCATGTAGAGCAGAAACAGAATGCCGTTTAATCTGCGGGCAATATACAAAACATGTTGTCATAAATAGTTTTGTTTTCTTTACAAAAAGCATTAACATTTTAAGATAAATTCTGTTTTTTTTAGCTGCCTTAATAAATTGGTGAAACTGAACATAACCTAACCTAGAAATCTAGACGTGGCTGTTTAAATTAGCTTTGATGATACACCTGGCTACCATCCGTTGGAGCTGGTGAAGGATGTAGATTACAAACAAAACAAAATTACACAAAAGTGTAATCTACTCTTCTACACAACTCGCTCTCCTGTTAACCCATGTTTGTCGCTCTGAAGGTGTCACCATGTTCATTGCTCTTACTGGTCCGAGTGCTCCCCAGACCTACATGTAGGTCTGATATTTACACTAACAATCCATCATTTGCTGCCTAAAGTTGGTTTAGTAGCATCATAAACACAAATGAAGGATTTTAAAAGTATAATTTGAAGTATGTGCCTTTTTAAGCTAAATACATTACTTGTATAAACCAGGCAATCAGAATGCTGTACTGGGCATTTCCCATTATTATATTTTGTGGACTAAGGTTTTCATAAAAGCGATTATGAAAAATTACATAAATGTTAAACCGCTGAGCGCAATTTAAGATTACCTTTTGATACGCTTTTTGAAGTTTTCCATTTATAGCTCTTTAATGGATATTTTGGTAAATCTATGTAAGCTGAAAATTCAGCTGTTCAGGCGCTGCACAGATGGAGATTCACTTTAATTGGTCGTGAATGACTCATTTTTGAATCGGGCTGAAGTGCTGTAAAGTTTCTTTGAAAGACTGTCAGTCAGAGGGAGGCTTTTATGCCTGATAATTACTGTTGTGATCGGTAAGTGACTGTTTTTCTTTAACACCGTGTTTGCTTGACTAAGCTTTGCAGTTCACTCGTTTTTGTCACTCCGTTCTCCTCTAAGATGTAAAAAACTGGATCAGCGCCGTCTAACGTCACGGATGGAGCTTTTTTCATACTTAAACAGGGTTTTCTTGACATTGACGTAAAACTTGTGTTTTGACTCCATCATTCAGGCAGATTATACATCTGCATTTTTAAGTTACATTTTGCTTGTCATTTAAAGTAGGAATGGGGCTGTCACGAGATTAACAAATAATTGTAATTAAATCTTCTCTATTTATGTTTAAGCCACTGATAAAGTTTAAGCTTACTAATGGTGTTGTAATTCACATAACCCTCATTAAGAATAGCAGCCATTTCTTTGGAATGAAAACAGGCACTTAAAAAACTAAATAAAAATGCACGTGTGTTTACCTCATAGGCTTGCACGACAGACATGTCTCCAGCAGAGAATTCCATCACTTCTATTAACATAGAAGTATAACTTTTCTTATGGTCTCTTTATTTTCATGATTATGTCAATTATGCAGATATAGTATAATTATCTAATTATACAATTATTCAATTTACTTAATTATAATGAGCTTAGGCAAGAAAAGGCAAAGCAGTTCAGGGTTTCTCTTTGTCTGTTTTTTTTTTTTATCTTTTTTTCTTTTTTCTGGAGGCTTCTTAAAGCTTTTCATAGAACTGTCAATAGACACGAAACATCTTGTACTCAGTGATACACATTTAGTGCGAGTGTCACATGTGTCATTTCGTGCTGGTAGATGGGTTTTGCCTGTGCTTGGAATGGCCTCCATAAAATAAAGTAGCTGTTGCAGTAGAAAGTTGATGTTCAAGTGTGTAAACAGCTCCTTCCTTCCTTCCTTCCTTCCTTCCTTCCTTCCTTCCTTCCTTCCTTCCTTCCTTCCTTCCTTCCTTCCTTCCTTCCTTCCTTCCTTCCTTCCTTCCTTCCTTCCTTCCTTCCTTCCTTCCTTCCTCCTGGCCCACAGTGACGGAACTGTGACTGGATAAAACACTGGCACAACAGAGGTGATAATCTGCAAACAAAAAGCTCGCTTTGCTTTCCTCTCAAACTAGTGCTTTGGTATCCACACTGGAAATTCTCATCTCTCACATTTGCCTTTTTCATCTCTAAATGTTTTTTTTTTTCTTTCTCTCTAGACCTAACTGCACTTGCACTCTCATACTACATTTATTTCACTTTTTGTTGTTTTTGCTGTACTTGCATTGCCTTTGTGCCTTTACAAAAAAGGAGAGGCTGTATTAATCCGAGGAAAGGAGAAGGTGGTAAGTAGTTAGAGAGATGTGGAGTTTCAAGTTCAGCTTGTGCTTCTTTGACAGAGGCATAAATATTAATCATCCCTTCAATCAAAGCTGACGAGACTAAGACTGAAAGAACAAGGTTTTGCTGAGAGTGACTGATGGCGTATCAGTGCATAAATGTGCAGTGCACTTGCAGTGAATTTGAGAGAAATGCAAATTGATATTTCAGATCAGAGGAACTGAATGGCGGCAACGTGAGAGAGAGAGAGAAAATGAGATGAAGTGTGGTAGAAATGAGCCGTGAAGCCATAGGGGCGGACATTGGTGAATGGAAATGACAAATGCACAGCGACAAAAGTCTCTTCTCTATTCACAACCAGCACCTTAATGGCTTAACACTAAAAAGGTTCTGTGGGGGGTTCATACTACACTGCAGCAGAAATCAAGACTCATCAGACCAGCCGATGTTTTTCCAGTCGCATGTTGTCCTGTTTTCGTGAGCCTATACAAATTGTACCCTCAGTGTCTTGTCCTCAGCTGACAGGAATGGCACTCAATTCATCTGCTTTAGGCTTCGACATGTTGTGTATTCTGAATAACGAGGATATAACGAGCTGCTTTTTGAGTTACTGTTGCCAGTCCATCATCTTGACCCAGTCTGGCCGTTCTCCTCAGACCTCTGCCATAAACTGGGCGTTTATACCCAGAGAACTGCCAGTCGCTGAATTAAACCTTAGAGATTGTTCTACATGAAAATCCCAGTAGATCAGCAGTTTCTGAAAACCTCAGACCAGCCTGTCTGAGCTGCTCTGACATTCAGTCACTTAAATAGCTTTTATTCCCCATTCTGATGCTAGGTTTGAATTTTTAGCATGTCATCTTAACTGTGTCCACATGCCTAAATGCATCAAACTGCTCTGATCTGATTGGCTGATTAGATGCCTGCATCAACAGACAGCTGATGAAGGAGCTGGTGGATGCCACAAAGAATAAAAGCAGTTCTAAAGGCAAAAAGGTCCAACCCAGTATAAGCAAGGTTTACTCAATAAAGTTCATTAAATAAAATTCACAGGTCTAACAAATCGATAACTCTTTAAAAGGCTGTTTAACAGTGTAAGGTTACCTCTTTAAAATCTTCACACAAAACAGTGCTGTTGATGCTTATATAGACACCCTATACACACACACACACACACATATACATACGTGTGTGTGTGTGTGTGTGTGTACATACATACGTATATTTAAGGGCAATATACACATATGTATGTGTATATTGTCCTTATTAATAAATAAACAAAGTAAGCACATAGAAAACTTAAATAGGACATCCTGACCTGCAGTCCCACCCTCTGACCATCCCAGTGTTTACCTCCACCTGTCTGTATAGACGTCTCTGTTGGATACCTGCAGACATCCTGACCTGCAGTCCCACCCTCTGACCACCTCAGTGTCTGCTGTCTACACCTGTTTATATAGTCGTCTCTGGTTCCACCAACTAAACATGTATCAGTCATTTATACATGAATCTCTTAGTTCTGCTGCTGACAGATAGTTATACTAATGTATCTTGTCTCTTGTACCTTTGACGGTGTGTCTGTCTCTCTGTTCTTCATTCTCTCTTTCTGATCTCCCTTTTCCTGCTCTACCCGGCTGGTCTTCAGTAGGAGGGTCCTCCCTTATGATCCAGGTCCTGCTCAAGGTTTCTTCCATCTTAAAGGGGGAGTTTTTCTTGCCACTGTTTGGCTCAAGGTTTTTCTACCTCCAGGGGAGTTTTTACTTGCCCTTGTTTATGTAATAATTGCTCAGGGGTCATGTTCTGGTTCTCTGGAAAGCGCCTAGAGACAACTTGTGAGGTAATAGACGCTATATAAATAAAATTCCATTGAATTAAATAAAAATTTTATCTGAGAAAAATGAGCTCCCATATTGCTGGCCAACATAAATATCACAACCAAGACCATATTAGGCCTGTATTCTCGCACAAAGTGGCTTAATGAAAAATGCTTATGCACAACTTAATAAGAACGTATGCATCACAAAAACTACATGAACAACACAGGTAATAGTTATCAATTTTTAAAAAAAATGCTAATAATAATTCCAACATCCCATATTTTGGAAAGTGATGCATTGCAAATTTTTTTTTCCTTTTATTAAAACTGATCGGCTTCTCTGATCTGCCTTTTTTTTTTTTTAGTGACCACCAACTAAATATGGGATGAAGATCTGCAGTCAACAACCGCTGCCCTGCTGATTAAAACGCACACAGCGTACGTGCACCCATACATAGGTCCTAACCTCCTTTGTGTAGCTGATCAAACAGATTTTTTTCCCCCACATACAGTATGTGATTAATCTACCCAGAGATATGCTTTACTCATTAATCTGCCAGGAAGTATTGTATATAGCTTCAATCACAAGAGGAACCGGAGACCCGTTTTCCTTGTGCGCATTTGTGGGTACGTGAAGTGACAGACGGACTCTGATGTGGCTAATTAGCTCATAATGAAAGACCCTGCTGTGGCAGCTCTCAACAGTTCTGTGTTTACACGCTATATGTGCATGTGGACGGCTGACTTTGTTTTGGATTGCTTTGCAAAAGCGCAAGAGCTGTGAGTGTCTGCGTGTCTGTGTTCATGTTCAATCACACTTGCAAGAAGAGAGGAGGGTGATGAAGCTTGCCACCATGACAGAGTATGAATATTTATGCAATTGATATATCAGTGTCTGCCAGAGAACACAGGCTCCAGATAGAGAGAATACAAATAAGAACACGTGTGTGTGTGTGTGTGTGTGTGTGTGTGTGTGTGTGTGTGTGTGTGTGTGTGTGTGTGTGTGTGTGTGTGTGTGTGTGTGTGTGTGTGTGTGTGTGTGTGTGTGTGTGTGTGTGTGTGGGCACAGTGGAAGATTATAGGCCCGGGAGGACATGAGCAATTGGGAGGGTGTAAGATTGAGGTGTGTGTGTGCATGTGTGTGTGTTTGTGTGTGCATGTGTGTGTTTGTGTCGGAGAGAAAGAAAAGGCGTAGCTGGCATTTACTTAGCTCTTCTCCTCTAGGCTTTTTATGCCCCACATTCAAAAAGGGGAGAATGACGTTCCTGCTTTTAGAAACTTTTGCTTGCCATCTTCACGTCTCAGCCTCCCTCACGCTCCTACATTATGCTGTTTGTTCCAAGCACATGGATAAAAGGAGCTGAGTGCGTGACGGTAAAATAAAAGATGAAAGGCCGAAGCACCACTTTTATACAAATCAACAAAAGAATCACGTTTGGCGGTCAATTTTTACCAGCTCTTCTCTATCACATGACGAGACTGAATTATTTCAGTGTTATTGATAAAAAAAATAAAAAAAATGTAACTTCAGTTACATTTCAGGTCTCCTTAACGCTACACCCACACAGAGGATAGCTATAAATAACTGTGTTTTTTCTCTTAACCCTATCTAACAAAATAACACCTCCTACACTAAGTTCACTGAAAACCTTTAAAGGCTCCAGCACCAAATCCTGACACTCACAACAAAATTAATATCTCTAGAAACACCAAATGATTTCATCCTTTGCAGTACTGAGGCCACAATAAAACAGAGAATTTATTTATTTTTTAATTAGCATGTAGTGGCAAACAAGGATAATTAGAAGCCTGTAATTACCAGTGACAGAACTTATTTCTTATTGCAACACAGCCCATATGAGCACGGACCTGCTTGCCAGTCTCCTACATAAGCCTCGTAGTCTTATGAGGCTCTTCTGTTCAGTTTAACTACATTTTTGTTGTTTTTCGGGTTTTTTTTTTTTCCTCAAAGGATGGAAGTAAATTTTGTATTGCAAAGCTTGGTAAATTATGTGATTAGTTTAAATATTATGATGCGTGTGTACTAATGGAAGTCGCCCAATATTAGTACAGCTTTCAGGCAGGATGACTGCGTGCAAACCCGAACACTGGATTGTGCCTCTTCAGTAAATACTTAACAGGCAATGGCTGTGAAACGACATGGAAAGGTATTCAATCTGGCCAGTGTTGGAATCTCAACCTTTTACCTTTTCACGCCAAATGCACCAAAGACCTTCATCTGCTCCTTTTGTTTTATTTTCTTACCAACAATGGCAGCTTTGTCCCATTTATCAGCCCCTTATTTAATGCAACATTTCTGTCAGCTGCACTGTGAGGTGGTCATCCTGAATCCTGATGCTGTTAGAATTTTGTCCCACACTGATTTACAAATGCTATCAAGGGTATTTTTCTTTTCCACAAAGCCAGTGAAAGTGAAGTAAAGGGCAATGATATATTCTACACACCTGAAATCCTGCAGAGGAGTGTGCATAAATAGACCAGAGGTAGGTGTTGGGGTCTGAAGGGTAAATGCAGTTTTAATAGATGCCAAAGAACAGGCCTGTGGAGATATTAAGCATCTATATTGGACTTCTCTTCTCTTCTCTTTTTTCTTCTTAGCCTATATGAACGTTATAATTATATGCAAATACTTTTTTTTTTTTTATATGAGCTGGCTCTTTCCTCAGCACAAGGACATCTGTGAGCTGAAGGATATCTGAGAAGTGCTTATCCAAACGATGCCATCCAAACCCTCTGGGTCCTGAACAGCAATGCTCATCGTTCTGAACTTGCATCTGTTCATTTTTTTTTTTTAAACTGCAAGTTTTTTAGTGAATAAGCTGCTTCCTTTCATAATTCTGCATGCTAAGCATTATCCTAAACTTTAAGCCGTTTTATTATTTTTGATCTGATTATACACCTGTTATTTATGCATAACTTTTGAATAACGTTGAAATTCAACTGATTAGTTGTTCAATTTATTTATTGATATTTTTATCCTCATGCAGTTTTACTAATAAGACTGTCGCTGTTATTTTTGGTGCATGCAATGCCTCAGCTTGTTCTAAGCAATGATGCAGTTTGCCAGTCAAAGAGCCTGAGATTGATCTGTGCAGGGAAATGTTGACCCTGCAACTTGGTTACAGCTCTTAGAGGGAGAAATCTGTGGGAAGTGCTCTTTGTAAGCTACTACAGTAAGAATGTGCGATAGTTATACACAATTACCATTTGGGTTCTTGCAGGAGCCGTAAAGGTCTGGGATTATGTGTGGTTGTTGCTGGTTTTGATAATAATAGACTTACTGGAGGTGGAGGATGAGAATGTAACCAAAGAACTCTGTTTTGCTGTCATAATAGAAAAGTACCACATACTTACAGTCATTTCATATGACAGTATCTAAGTATAATCTTTCTTATAAGACCCAACTACAGTTATTTGTGGTCAGTCATGGCTTATTCTGATCATTTACCCCTCTTTAATGTTCAGAGAATTGATTTCATTGTTCTAGGCAAAGCAGCCACATGATAAAAGCTTATGAATTAGACTGGCAAGTATTTTAATCAGTCCCACACTTGCAAGAAATACAGAAGTACATTTGAGCTGGATGTGCTCGTCTGTACGTATTTTTTTTTTTTTGTCTCTCACTGCACTCATTTTTCTCACCTGAATGCACATTTAAAATGGTTTTATTGCCTCTGCTCTATTCCTCTCTACTATTCACTTCCTTTTGGCTTTCCATCACTGGGGTGTTTTATAACCCGTGCTGATTTGTGCCCATTGATGTTATTCCAATGTTCACCACTCTGGGAGATGAGCAGGCGACATGTGAAGCACCTGGGTCAAAGGTTTCTGTACATTTGTCACATATAGGAGCTCAAAAAGTCTGAACCAGCATACCCACAGAGCACAAGCCTTTGCCTTTGTTTAGTACCATTTATTGTCTCGATATATGTGCATTCAAATCTCCCAAAATGGGGCTATAGTGCTTAAAAGCTGGAATTACATTCCATGGAAGACACATTTACTCTGTTGAATGTCTGTGTGTTTAAGCGATGTTGTGTAGTATCTCAGGTTTGAGTCTTAGATGCAGTTTTCTTTTTTTTCCTCTGCATGGTCTGACCTTTGGATTGAACTTGCTGAGATAGGCACTCCTTGACCGATGACTTTAATGTTTTACTCTGGTGAATCACTGTTCTTGTGGAATGATGGACATTAGTCTGTGTGGAAACGGTCTTGTAATTCTCCCCAGATTATTGGACGGCAGTAATTGTGTCTCATGATCAAGCGTATTAGATTTTATCGCACCTGGCTACCATGAACCCTCTTGTTTTTCACACGCTGCTTCTGTGTTTTGCCTTGCTTTTCTTAAATAAATTACACAGTATATAATATATTAAGACCTGGTCTTTATGTATAATGTCCTGATATGTAAAATAATTCAGTTGACAGAGTGAGTACTTTCCATTACACATTCATGACTGAAAAAAACTATGAAGAGATATCAGCAGTATGAAAATGCAAAAATATCCAGCCAGGTTTTTACATAGTTTAAATGTTGTCCTCCTTCAGCAGCTATTGTGTGTCATGTTCTGGCTAGACATTCTTGAAAATGATGTTGGGCCTCCTTTGTTTTTTTTTCTTTCTATAAACTAAACATGAATCTTTTTGAATCAAGATCCAGGTCAGAGACACAGACGGGGTGCTCTTACTACCCCTGCTATGGATCACCCAGACAGTTTTCACCTCCTCTAATGGACCTGGCTGTCGCAGGGAGCACAAAAAATGAGATCTTACTCTAATATGTCTTGCAAGTGGGGAACTAAACTGATGTCTGCAAATAATTTCCATTATAGATGCTTTCGCTTAAAAGTATCTTTCTGAAGTGTGACTCATTTCAAGCACGCGTCCGCCTGTGCGTAGTTAGAGTGGTGGGTTTGGAGTTGCAGTGAAACCTTTGCAGTGAAATCTGCTTTACGGGTAACGGAGTGATAAAATAACCTGCTATTCACTGTTGTTGGGCGCAGGTCTTAAATGTTTCTGCAATTTTGAGGGGACTTGCAATGAGACATCTGCTGAGGTGGGACAGATGTCTAGCAAGCCGGTGCCTTTAGCAGCTGTAACCATGGTTACCAGATGTTCATATCATTCCTTTACACGTCTCCTTTTTCAGCGAGATGAAAATCTGAGTGACTGTTTTTAGCTACGATACAGTATTTCTTCTAAATTTTATTTAGTCTCTTAAAGGCTAAAGGCACTGAAACATTTGAAATTACCTTCAGTGGACTTCTGTTCAACTACTATGCCTCTGAAATCCCAATTTACTTTACAAAAGCCATTTATGCCATCTTTACCCTGTCAGCTACGCTAGAGGCTGTTGGCCACCGCACTCACCCTTATATGTATATAATCTTTATTTATATATTGTGATTACTAAAAGACATGGGTTATCGCCACGTCATTCTGGTTATCTATATCTGTGCAGGGAAAGTATTGGGGGGACTGGTTTGGGGGAGCGCCTGCGTGACTCACATGTGCCATTCATACCGAGCAGCAACGTGCATTAAGTGAAGGATAGTTGTAGGTGCATTCTGATTGCTGTGGTGCTGTGAAGCGAGGACTTGACCGGACCCGTGATGGTCCGGAAGCGATACATGCTGGTCAGAAACGTGGACTGCTCCAAGGAAGCAAGTAAGAACAGATGAGGCCCTGTTTACTGTTCCTGTCTATGATTGTTTATGCTGTCTGTTTGACGGCGTGGGTAGTAAATACTTTTCCTCTGGAAGAACCCAGTCTGGGCTGCAGACTAATACTTAAAAATTAAAAGTTGTATATAAAACAGTATCAAATCACCCCCGACACTTCGCCAACCAGTGTTTGATAGAGGCTTTTGTAGTTTTGTAGTTTTTTGGTTTTTATCCCCATGATGTTCTCTTTGACAAATGCTAGGATATCTTCAAACGGATGTTGACTCACAGATGTATGAATAAAATTTGATCTCCACAGTAAACGGTTCTTACACCAGAGTGCTACGCTTTCCTAACTATGCTTGAGTACAGCTGGAGAACACAGTGTGTCGTTGGCAACAATATTACAATATATATCGTTATTGTTGCAGTTACTGCTGTACATGATCCTGAAAGTATTGATTTTCATCAGGAAATCCATAACGAAAGTTTAACACAGGAGTTTACCGTCAATGGAAAAGTAGTCATGCCTTTGACGGTTGTGTTTTTTGTCATCCTTTCAAACTTCATTCTTTTCAGCTATCTGTCAATGTGATTTTTATAGTACTCTCAAGAAAGGTTTCTTTTTTTTATTCTTTCTTTCATAGAATGCGTCTCAATTTGGCTGCAAGATCAGCCACTGTTGTGAGCTCACGCATATTAGTAGACTGCGATTGTTTTTGTACTAATCTCTAACTTTGTCAGCAGTTTTTGTTGGCTGTACAAGACATTTGAAGGTACTCAAACTTGCCAATTGTCCTGTAGATTATTTTCAATATCTAATGACAAATGGATGTAAATAAATAGGTAAATAAAAGGCTACATGATGTTTAGTCGATTTTGGTCTCTATTCTCTCTTTCCAACAATCTTAAGCAAAGTCACAATTCTCTTGGTCTGTCTACAGATGATCCTATCAGAGTTTCCTGCTCTACGAGGTGTATTAAGTGCGATAGAATCTGCTTGGAAGAATGCCAAGCAGATTGCCATCTCATATTTTGAAGAACATTCCAAATGACCTTATGCGTGCTTGGTGAATGTCACACTGCTGTTCACGTTCCTCAAGAGAAGAAATGAGGGGTCGTTGAGTTATGTTTGTGGCAACATTACGCCAAACTAGTCCATGCACTGAATTTTTACTTCTTGGTGAAGTGCTGATACACGAAGCTCCAGTGTGAGATAATGTGAGTATTGTATATTCGTGCTCTTGTAGGCCCTGAGGAGACACTGGGCTAAGGAAGGTCATCCTTAGGAGAAACATACTTCTGCAGTCAACAAATGTAATATAGCAGAACACCAATCACTGCATTTATGGTTTAATGTAATATCTTTCAAATTGTCTAAAGACCATTACATAGTCACTGTCTGCAATGATACTTGATTAGAAATCTCATCTCTGTCACTGCCCTATGACTATAAAATTACATTTATTTGTATTTTAAAAACTGCATTAAAAAAATTAAAAATGTCTAATGCAAATACAGTGATCTTCTTTTTCTTTGTACTTAATAGTATACACGGCTTCCTCTATCTTTCATTGCTCTAATAGTTTCTGAAACTCATCTCAAAAGTGAGGTCTCTTTTTCTTTTAATGATGTTCTTGAGTAATGCTAATGAAGGGGTTTTTATACCCCTCCAGAGTCTGTTCCCCTACTCCTTTTTTCTTTTGCGCTCCATCTGCTCGCTTGATCTGTCAGATGCTAGTCTCCTATAGCCATTTTTATTCCCAGAGGGCTGTGTCAGGCCCATAAACCTTTCTTTTTTTTTTTCTACTTTGATTATATCTCCCTCAGGGTGATACTAAAGAGAAACTCTCAGTTGTCCCTCATTTCTGCCTGCCTCGTGATATGATGGACGGAAATGTTTAGAAAGCCTGACTCTGGTGGAGTGTGCGTGTATCTGTGGTGAGAATGTTTAACAGGGCAGATATTGGAAAGAGTGTAGGTGGCCCTTTTGAGACTGTGTGTGTGTGCGTGTGTGTGTGTGTGCGTGTGTGTGTGTGTGCGTGTGTGTGTGTGTGCGTGTGTGTGTGTGTGCGTGTGTGTGTGTGTACTGCCTCCATACATACAGGTTTGTGCATGTGTGGTACAAGTGAAGCCTAGTGTGAAGGTGAGCTCAATGTGATGCTCTGCATCACCATGACTGATTGCTCTCTGAAATGAGTTTTACTGTGTTGAAACTGCCAAATGACACACTACTTTCACAAAAATTGAGCAAAAATGGAAGTCAGTCCTGCCAGACATGAGACAAGGAAACTGAGTAGTGATTTCAGCTGCATTTTCATGTAAAACTGTCACTCAGACAGGAGGAATTGTTTGCCTCTCCAACAGTGCTCTACATCTTCTGCACGTGTGCAGTACATAGCTGGGTACTTGCCTAACAAACACATATACGTTCATCAAATATTTGGGTGTAGCTCATCAAGCCTGTACCTTTTAAAGCTCGCTGAAGCTGCAAGTGGCTGTGTTCAACATCTCACCCCATTACGAATCTTTTGCTGGAACAATACATTTGCAAATGCTGCTATTTACTTTATCTTTTAGGATTTGTTTTAAGCCAAATAGGTGATTTTGAATAATTTTATGCAACAACCTCTTCTAAAATGACATTGGATGATTAGCATTTGCTGGAAATGGCATGTGGAGAGTGGGAACTCCAACTGCCTAGTTATTTTATCTGCTGCCGTTCATCGGTTATAGACGGATTTTGGTGTTTAAACTCATCTCTTCCAGCTGAGTCACTAACGTGATGGCCAGTCTTGCTCTGTCCAGTTTAACTCGTCCGTTCCGGCAGTACTCTGTCCTTGTGTATCTTTCTGGATGTCTTCATTGTGCTTTCGACTTTCATGATTCGTCTTATTCTCATGTCTTTACCGTATTTGATCCTCGTTATCATTCCTCTGTATTATCCTTGATCCCCCAGTTTATCCCTCACTCTTCCCTTCCCTTCTCTCATTTCTATAATCTTGTTTTAAAAACGTTGGTTTGGTTAGCCTGCAGTAAGACAATAAGATTCTTAAGAATCCCCTGTCCTGCTCACTGGCACTTACATGGATATGTGCTGTAAAATAGTAATAAGGAAAGTCCCTGAACTCGATGCTTTAAGTACTAGAGGGCTGCTGATAATTAGAATATTTGACAAAAGACTTCTTTTACTATTCATGACCTTCAAGCTCAGATCATTGATTCCACATCCATAAATGGAAAAATCTTGGGTTTGTGTAGGTTCTGTCCAAGATTATAGATGGAGATTGACCAAGTTTAGAGAAAAGCCTCAGTAACGCTGACAAAATATAATGAGAGGAGTAGGCAAATTGTTTTCATGTATAGAGGGAAAAGCAAAAGAGGCAGGGTTATCCGAGTCCTTGAGAGCAATTTTCTCAAGCAGAATGAGATATAGTTAGAGAGGAGGGTAGCGAGAGTTAAACGGGGAAGAGCATATAAACACTTAAGACAGAGTTCATCTGTGGGTCCCTGTCAGATGATCTGAAATAATTTTATCGAATGGCAGGAAACTGCTGACTTTTTCTTTTCTTTGTCCTACAGTGGCCCGTTTTGTTTTCTTAGTCCTTTGCTTCTTGCTTTCTGGAGGTAGTAGACTTGAAAACTTGCATTCAGTGGGAGCTTTGTATAATCTTGGATGATACGGATCAGAGGCGTGTCAGCACTACATTATCTGGCACTTGTACTTCATGACCTTGAGCTGACTGGTCCTCCCTGAGCCTTGGGAGGTGAGCATTATTTGCTCTCAACGTGCAGGGGGAATGTGTGAGAATAGGTTTGTTTGGTGTTATCCTTGGAGAGAAATGGGTAGAGGTGAGGATACAGTTTCTCTTGCTCAGCTGTATCCCACAGCATGAGCTCATGTGCGTTTGACTGGTGATGCACTTTTTCTTTCTTTTGTCTCTTGTTTATCTGTGATTTATCTGCTGCACCAAGGCAGAAAAGGCTGGAAGGTCACCGCTACTGGAGCCTGCTTCTTGGCCAGAGTTTGTGTAGATTCACTTATATAACCCGTTGTTGATCAGTTGATGACTGTTTCCTAGTGAAAGGTTTATCAAAACTAGTCTGTATCAAAAAATACTTTAGTTTTTTTTTTGTTTTTTTTTTTCTAAATGCTCATGTATGTTCTTGCTGGTGAACTACCAGGTGATGACAGCGTTTTCAGTAGAAGAGTTACTGGGCCGTGTTGAAAAAACATTTCAGAAATAAATACAGATGTTTTGGGGTTTGCTTTTTTTTTGTTTTGTTTTGTTTTTGTTGTGTTTTTTTTTTTTACTCCAGTCTTTATTATGGTTAAACAAGCAAGAAATAACATGATAATTAGTTTTTTGTTATATTTAATCTGACCTTGTCTAGACTAACTCATATTTGTGCAAAGGTTGTTCCCATGTGTTTTCACATTCTTCTTCTAGTGTGGGAGGTGGCTGCGTACTTGCCTCAGATTTGTGATTCAAACCCGTAACAATCAAATTTAGGGGGGTTCCTCAATAATTTAAAATCACTATCTACATCTAACTATTGTTTAAATTCTGAAAAAAGCAATCCTGAAATTTTCAGGGCAAAAATGGACAGTGAGATTATATCAGCATAATGACTTGGAAGCAAACCGGTATGTCGTGGTTTCAGACCTTTAGTTTATCAGAACTACATTTACAATTATAAATGATGTACTCATGGCTGTTTTTGATCCACAAGACTCCTTGTCTGCGTTTGATAGATTTAGGGGACATTCACACTTGAAGTTTCTTGTTTGAATAAAGTAAACTCAGTGCAGTTGCCCTGTTGTTGCAGTTCACTTGAAGGTGAGTGAATAAATGCTGGCACCTAACCTTGGTGGGCACCAAGCAATCAAATCAGGACCTTTCTGGAAAATTAGTACTTTGTCCACTTTCAGTCCAGTCAGTTTGTGACCTT
The DNA here is from genome assembly GCA_014839995.1 of Xenentodon cancila. Classification (NCBI taxonomy): domain Eukaryota; kingdom Metazoa; phylum Chordata; class Actinopteri; order Beloniformes; family Belonidae; genus Xenentodon; species Xenentodon cancila. The sequence continues at coordinate 20,722,888 of CM026201.1, forward strand.
CTTCTTCTACTTCTTCTGTTCTCCTATTTGTTCAAACTAGGACTTTTTTTTTTCTTCTTTTTTTTTGTTGTGAACCAAATAAATGCATATTTTTCTGCCTGTGTCTGGGCCAAATTCACTTTATTGCAAGTGTGAATGCATCTGTAAACATGTAAGGTTGGATCGTTGAGATGTTGTTCTGCCCAAGGTGTATTTATGGTTTCCACTGTGAAATGCATGCTTAAGCATAGCTGGGTGCCGTTGTGATGCACAGTATTCTTTGGCTGGTCCAACTGGCTCAAGTAGCAAAGATGTGTATGTGATAAATAATCAGAATTTTGTATCATTGACATAATTTTGTTGTCTTTTAAACAGATCTGATTTAGATTTTTTTTCTTTGAGCTCCCAGAGTTTAAGCTAGAAGCTATTCATGTATTCTCAAGCATTTTTGTATTTCTCAGATGTAAATAAAATAATAAGAAAATACGATCTTACCAAATAAAAGGTGTTGTGTTTTGATATAGTCATTGCTGGAAAACCTAAAGACTTTAATTTAACCGCATGAAAGATGGATTCAAAAACCACTCCTCAACCATGAACAAGTTAAAAGAAAAGCGATGGGGAATAAATCCAAACTATTGTGTTATGCCTCTTACAGTTTTATTTTTCTAAATGTGCAGCTGTTTATTTTTTCTTTGGCGTCCCTCTGCTCTCTGTCATCAGGCTGCTGCTGACTTTGCTAAGGCCCACCTGCCAGAGGCTCTGCGCCAGCAGCTACTGGCCTATGAACGGGAGAGAGAGCGCATACGTGAGAAGGACAAGGAGAAAGACGAAAAGAAGGAGAGGGTCAACCTCTCCTATCCCTCCATCCTGGAGCAGCAGATACTGATGTTGGACAAAGAAATGCTGGACAAGCTCTCTGCTGCTTACAATGAAGCAGGTTTGTCTCCGTTTAGCTGCACAGATACCAATGAAAGTATACACAACTGGCTTTATACGTGATGCATGATGGGAGGTTGGGACTGGAAAAGATTAAGAACCACTGGACTAGAATCTGCATTGATTCCCTTACTGGCAGTGATTTAAATGTGTGATCATAAAATTGAGGGCCTATAGATGGATAAAGCAATAAGTAAGATTTTAAATGTCCCATGACATGCTGAATGTAAACCAGTCATTTTCAAATTTACTGTTTTATTTGATGTGTGTTGAATAATAACTGTCAGCACCCCCAAGGCTCTGCTTATTCAGCTGTTTAAATACATGTCGACTTCCACACTGCTTGTAGTAATTATCTGTGGGGTGTGGGAATACAGAGGAAATGGGAGAGAGTGACTGATGGAGAATGGTAGAGGATGGGTCCGATGGAGGAATACACGTGTGAAAAGGGATCATTGTGATGCAGCGATACAGTAGACACAAAGGAGTGTCTAATAAGACTGGCAAAAAGAAGGGAGACAAATGAACAATACGTGGATACAAAGGGGTGATGATTAAGGGGGATGTGAATGCAACAAAAAACAACTTGGAAACAAAATAATCTCACATCACAGTTATACAGGGCTGTGCACTTTCTGCTAAGTTCGCATAAGATGTTAGGCCAAGCCAAGAACATGTCTTTACTCCAGTCCGAATTGAACATAAAGAGGAAAGATTCTCATTTCATGGTCTAACTGTCGTGACATTTTCCAAGAGAGATAATAATGAAATTTCTTACCTATGTCCCAAAATATTTGGCTATTTAACAGAAAATGAACATTATTCTTTATTTAATGTTAATTGAATTTGTCCACACAGACTTTTATGGAGCTCAAACCCTCTCTGTTTTTTTGTTGTTTTTTTTTTTTGAAGGACCTACCCTCTTTCATTAAATGCACCATAAGGGTATGAAAAATAAACTTTCATCTCAACATTTGCTTTATTACATTTAATCTTTTTTTTTTAATTAAATATCAGCATAAAATAGTTTGCAAATCTGTTTTTATTTATATTTTACCCAGCACCCAATTTTTTCTTGGAAGCAAAATTGTAAATGATGGAGATATTGAACATGTTACCCTTAATAAGGACATTCTAGTTTTGACTCGCAGATTTTGAGCCTCAGAGATTTGGCTGCATCTATAAATGACAATAATGTTTTACACACCAATTTAGAGTCAAAGATTTCTAAAGAAAGCAAAATGGGGTTAAAGGGGGAAAAAAAAGTGTAACTAATGGTACCCTAAAGGCAGTTAAAATTAACTCTCAAAAATGTCCATTAGTAGTGGGGTTTTTTTTCATCATCTTTTTCCCACATTGGCAGTTATTTTGAAGTTACTCCCAGGAGTTCACTGTTTCCATAACCAACAGAAATTATGGTCAAAGCTATAAAAAAAAAAAAAAAAAAAAAAAATGGTTCCCACCCAAATTGTACAGGAAGGCTTTTTTAACCTAACAGACAACAATTTGATAAGTGTGACCAATAGTGCATAGCCTAAATAAAAACAGCTGACATGTGACACGTCACATCCTCATGAGCATGCAGGGTCATGTGATATAGTGAAGAGCACAACTTAAATCTGCAGACTCTGGAAGCAACGGCTGAAGATCAGCTCCCAGAAAACAATGTCCTGCTGCTGCATTACTTTTTGTTTATGTAAATCTCCTAATCCTCTATTTAACCTTATCCTCCTCCTTTTTTTTTTCCTTCCTTCCCAGCTGCAGATAGGCATCAGCTTACTGGTCAATATTGTTCTCAAAACGGCAGCCAAGTAAATCTCTCCTCCTGATCCTCCTGCCATCCTCTCCTAAGCTTCTTGACCTGTTGCAATCGGGCTCCAAAAATAGTCTGAGTTATTACTTTTTCTCTTCACTCTTTGCTTTTGCCATCCATTTGCACAGCACACCGACGGACCAACAATGAACTTATACATGCACTTAAGGCAAACACCACGACAATTAAAGGTCTCCTGTGTCCTTTAGTCTCATAGTTGGACAATCAGAGATTGAATTTGCTGCAGTATTTGACTTGGGGGGAGGGGTTCCTGCTGATGGGGTAAAAAGTCATGCAAGAATCTGATTCAACAATCACATTGTTTAGAGTGCACCACTCGTAGCTTGAGTGAGGGGGAATGCAGGAATACGTGCTCAGTTGAACTCACTGTCCCGAGGACAACAGCATATCAGAGTTATCCTGCTGTTCATTCATCTTTCCGTTTATCAGCAAATGCTACCTCTTGAAAGAAAGATGGGAGAGATGGGGCTTATGGAAACTGTTTTCTGAATGCAGTGTGGTATTTGCTTCTACTAACCTTTTTATGTAGTTTTGTGGCGTGAGTAAATAAGTTTGACTTCTTCTGGCCCCTTTTCAGACATGTTAAACAGGATATATGTGTTTTGTGTATTGCCATGTGAGTGCATGTATAGAGGTATGTGTATATATAGGTAGGTGTGTGCACATTGGGTCTAGATTTATTTTATATCATATGTACATAAATTTATAACAGATCCATTTATTTATATAGATTTACTTTCAAGGGTGTGTGTGTGTGTGTGTGTGTGTGTGTGTGTGTGTGTGTGTGTGTGTGTGTGTGTGTGTGTGTGTGTGTGTGTGTGTGTGTGTGTGTGTGTGTGTGTGCGCGCGCGCGCGTGCAGGTTTATACTTTACACAATGTTTTTTTTTTTACATGTCTGGAGTGAAACAGTAAAAACAAAACAATTTAAGCTTATCATATTACATAAATGATCCTGTTTTTGTAAATAAAAGATATGTTTAGGTTAGGATTTGGACAAAAGTTTAGTTTTTAGTTTAAAATACTTTTAGGGAGATATCTTAGATACTTAAGAACAATTTTAAGTAAAATAAATATACACCAACAGTGGCTTGCTGGTTGTCACTGTTGCCTGGGAGCTTTCTGTGTGGAGTTTGCATGTTCTCCCTTGCTTACATTGGGTTTTCAACAAGCGCTCCTGTTTGCTCCCCACAATCCAAAAACAAATACACTATATTGCCAGAAGTATTCGCTCACCCATCCAAATAATCAGAATCAGGTGTTCCAGTCACTTCCATGGCCACAGGTATATAAAATCAAGCTCCTCGGTATGCTGACTTTTTACAACTATTTGTGAAAGAACGGGTCGCTCTCAGGAGCTCAGTGAATTCCGGATGCACAGGATGTAACCTGTGCAACAAATCCAGTCATGAAATTTCTTGCTCCTAAATGTTCTACAGACAACTGTATTATAAAAACATGGAAGTGTTAATTGTCAGACCATTGTACCATCATATACAGAACATGGTCTCTTTTGCAGATAGATTCCCCAAGTGACAATACAAGCTTTATTAAAAGACTCCGGCTATTGTGTTTTTTTTGTTTGTTTTTTTTTAAATAATTTCATTCTCTTTTGGATGAGGCTCCATATCGTTCATGTGTCATTAGATTTCCAGCAGCTGTTGGCTCTCTATTGTTTTTGAAGGGATCTTTGTTTTCCACCCCCTTTTTAATGCCATAAAAGTGTCTGGGCAGCAAAAAGTATATAAGTTTGAGAACAATAATCCTTTTGTTCCCCTCTCAAATCAAACTCAAATCAAACCCAAACATTTCTTTTTTAATTTCTGCTATTAGAAATTTCCCAATGTTTTCAAAGTACTGGAAGTTATATGAAAGTATGAACCTTTTTTTCATGAAATTACAGATATTTCATCTACCGATCAAGCTTATGATAGAACATTATTTCAAAGTTTTGTGCTTATCAGTTTTGTGGCCATGGCCCAAAGATGATGTGTAACCCATATCTTATGATGCAATTAGCAGAGCTTTGTGTTGACAACCAGCATAACGTTCTTGTATTCATACCATTTTGTTTTTAAAATAAATTCTGTTCATAGTGGGCACTACAACTCCATCTCTCATAAAACAGAAGAGCTAAAAATCTGAAATTTGATTGTATAAAAGGCTTTGGTTGCAGGCAGCGCCTGAAGCGTCTGCTGGTTGATTTCTAGAAGTGGCTGTTGGACACCCAGTCACATTTCAAAAGCCGATATTTGTGAATGACCAGCGTTCATGAAATGTGATGGACTCATTAGCAAAGGCATGTGAACAGAGCGCATCAAATGTGGCGCCTATCGTTCGTTAATGCATGCCCCAGTTGGGGGCTTCAGATTTGAGTGAGTATATTTTGGGTGTTAAAGGTGACTGAAACATTCTTCTTACTTCCTCTGAATGTATACACTTTGTCAAAATGAAATGGCTTTATAATCTCAATGTTGCCATTGCCAATCAAGCCATTTTTTCAAATTTGTCAAATTTGGTAAAAGTTCCCCAACTGGAGCATTTCTGAAGCCATTTAACTGCTGATTGCCGTCGCTGTAAATCTGCAGTACTTGGACCCAGATAATCACCACATGCAGTAATATATTTGTCTTTACTTTTTTTGAACCCTTTCCTTTTTTTGGGGGGCTTTTTGTCTTTAATGGTTTTTATTCTTTGCAGTGACTTGTGTCATCTTGCGTTTTCAGTTGAGTGTTTTCTTATAACTCTACTAAGCACTTAACATTCCTTTCCTCTAAAAGCTCGAGTTTGTTCAAACCAGCTATGTTTGCCAAGTAAATTCTTCAGCGTTTCACCCTTTCAAACTCTTTGTTCCTGTGCAAGAGAATGATGCCATCTGACCGGTAACGCTGACGGCAACAGAAAGCTTGTTTTAATCCTAAGTTATGAATTGATACGAGACCTTTTTCAGCTTTGCACGTTAATGTACAGTGTTACAAATGTATAACTGAGTGATGTCTTGGTTTAATAGAAAGGATTGGAAATCTTGGGTATATAGATGCTGAATGCAAGTGCATCTGCAAGTGCTTTGACTGTACTTCAGGACTTGGTGTGTTTTGGATCCTGTTAAACTTTCAAGACCTCTACATTGTCAACATGTCTCCTCACTTGCCTCTCTCATATCTCTACCTGACGTCTTTCTTCTGCTTCCTCTCTTCTTGTTTGTTGCCATGTGTTAAAGATACTGAAAGATCCTCCATGCTGATAAAGTGATGGAGGAGGTATTTCCAGATCCCAGAAGTAGAGGAATAAGCCTAAGGCGCATAAATCACCAACAGTTCCAGTTGCTCTCTGAAGGTTGTGAGGTCTGGGGCGTTTATTATGGGGTTGGGGTATACCTTCATTTGGCCTTCTTTTTTTGTTTCCTTTCATCCTCCCAGTAGATGGGAATGCTGAAGTGACACAACAGCCAACTTGTGGGTTATAATGAAACTTCTGTTTAAATTTCTTTTTAACGTATCGTCCCAGTCAAACCTGGACTTCACTAATGCTTTGTTTTCCTTTGATTCCAACTCTTCAAAGTTTTGTTTTATTCATCTTTTCTCTCTCCTGTAATGGTTGGTTCCATTCCCTTCCAGTGTGTGACTCATGTCTTCATAATTAATATCTGTACTTCCTGCAGTAATTATAAAAAATAAACTATGAAAAGATTACTGCAGTCCAAAAGCCCAGATTAGTTAACATTAGAACCCTATGAGCGCATGCAAATGCAAAGACGTAAATTGATGTCTAAAAATGTGAAATATTTTGGGAATCGCAAATAAATTAAAGTACTTTTAAGTTTAGTACAATGCTGGTGGTGAAATGTACGGCCTGAGGAGTGAATATGACTTTCTCTGGTGCACACATTTTGCTTATATCACACCAGCTCATCTTTGTAGTAGTTTTTTTGGCAGCTCGCTTTTAGTTGTCTGAAGCCTCAGCCTCCTGACCTCACAGACTTTGCACAGCACTTTTCAAGTTGTCATCATGACTCCAGGGCTAACTACAACAAACCGTTAAGATGTTGAGCTCTTCCAATGCGATGAGTCTTATATTTTCTTTGTTACATTTTTTTTGCAGTCGTGATTTTAGATTTTTTTTTTTTTCCCCCTTCCTCTACTTCATGTGCAGAAATACAAACTCTTGCTCTGTTGGTGATTGGCTGAAGCAATGTTGGTTGTGGTTTGTGCATGTTATGCAAGTCTCCAGAAAGGACGATTGGGAGATAAAACGTATCTATAGGTTTTGTCAAGATTGGACATGTAGATCACAACCCAGCGACGGCCCAACGCTTCATAATTGCATATAGTATTTACCTTAGTGTTACACAGGTTATATAAAGCAATGAAAATAGTCTGAATCGTAGGGTGGCAGGTAAGAGAGTATGACAAGTCTTATTAGGGAAGGAGGAAAAGACTTTGTTTTTGGACTAATTGACAGGAAGGGGTGTTTTATTTATTTATTTTTTTTTTTTTTAACGTGAGCACAGTATGTGGCAGTAATGGCCTTATATTTATCACCTAAATGCCAACGAGTCTTGATCTGAACATAAATTGAGCTGTATTGAGAGCTCAAATGCAGTGTGTCAGACTTTTCCCGCTCAGAGTGGCTACGGGTAATGACACTGGTTGGAGAGGAAGACAAGCTGGGGCAGAGATGTTAATTTTATTGGAGCGTTGAAAGTTTGTCTGGGCAGGCAAAGCCAATAATTAACATGAGAACAGTGTACATGTGGGCCATGGTGCCATTTTTAATGGGGAATGTTGAATGTGTGCTGGGCATGGTCGAGCTAATTGGGGAAGGGTGTGCTCGCGTAGCCCCTCAGTCCATTATCTCCATTACCATGGGAACTAGATAAGGATAATTAGCTGGACAGCACGGCACAGTGCCGCTACAGCTATAAGCACAGGCTGAGGTATTAGGCTTGCGTATGATGATGAAACTAAAAGAAATATTTTTTTAAAAGACACAGCATGGGATTTACACTTAGCAGCATCCGCTTTCCCTTAAGTCAGTGTCGTTTCCTGTTCAACTGACAATGTTGTCATTACTTTGTGTCTACATTTTTCTTTTTCACAACGCTATAGTAAATAAAACCTTTTTTTGCCCCATGTTTTTTCCCCTCAGCGGTCTCTGGTCTCTCTTACCTACCTGTATTCTGACTTGTTATGTTTGCTGCATCCTCTGCAGCCTGTTCTCTCCTCTCAAACTGTGCGTCGGGTCCAGGAAAGAGCAGCTGACCTGGGAGGAACTTTCACAGAGGAGCTAGATGGCGTTTGTTCAGCTGAATGCTAAATGCCTAAGACTGTCATTATCAGCTGGCATCACACTAACATGTGGAACTTTAAAGCATTGTCTGAATGTTAGTCGTCTGTCTTCTTGAAATGCTATTCATCTGTTTTGTTTTTACCTTTTCTCTGCTGCTCAGTGCCTTTTTAAAAAAAAAAAACTTTTTTAACTTGCTGTGTGTTCACTCATTTAGTTCTCACTTTCTCACCCTGTACATCACTTCTTTCTGTTTTGAGTGGGTGGTAAGACCCCTTGCTTTTTTCTCCTCTTTTCCCCTCACCCACTCTCCAGTTTTGTCTTTGCTCTGTGTGAGCAGATGGCCAAACGAGCAGATCTGTTGTTTCTCTACAGGACTTTGGATGTCACACAATAGGCCCCAGATTTCTTGGTCTATATTCAATTCTGCTTGGCTGGGATGTTAAACAAATATAAGAAGGAGAAATAAAAGCATTGATATCACTTGCATGAAAAGGACCCCCCCCCCCCCCCCCTTTTTTTTTTTTTATAGATATTTTGAGTTACTGGTCATGATGCTGTTGTCTCAACAGCTGACTGCCAAAGAAAACCTGTACTCTCCTCCAGATGCTTAGAAGATATGCAACGTCTTACTGTGAATATTAGAAGACCGACGCTTCTAAAAAATTAAACTCTTCTGTCCTTTTTTTCTAGACGAACTGTGTTTCGTATTTCTAGACCAGTTTGTTGTCCTTGTGAACAATCGGGCATTTTGGAAATTGAAATTTTTTTTCTTCATGTCAGCTGACTGTTTCTTCACCATCCCAGTGGTCCACTAGTTCCCTGTAATCGGCCTCCTGACCAACGCTGACAGTGTTGCACTATAGGTCTAAAGGGTACCGGGTGAAGAGAAATGAGAGTCCATTCCTGCTGTGAATGCAGCAGGAATGGACTCTCTGTGCCCCTGTGCTGCTGACTGCCTGCACAGATGCACAATCCTTCAGTCTTAAAACAGTGGTCTGTTTGTCAGTTGTAAGTAATCCATGCGATTGTGTGGGCCTCTATGTGTTGTTGTTTTTTTCTGAAGCTTCTCTCATACATAGCGGTTTGGGCTGAATGGTGTAAAACGCACTGGAATAAGAACATAAAAGTGGTACCTGCTTAGTGCAGATGAGAGGAGCTGGATAAGGCAGGTAGGTGTCTCAGCTGCTAGTTGATTTACACCCTTTACATTTTGCAGACATTCATAGTTCCCTGAATACAAATCCTCAGGACTCTGGTGATCCCTGATAATTTCACTTGATGTTTGGAAATACATTTCTCAACTATGGACTGCAATAAAAAGCAGCTAATTCTTATCCATTTCCTCCGCCCTGATCATGCTGCTCTTACATTTCTCCTCTGCATTTTTGTCTTTGTTCCCTGTGTTTCAGGCACTACATGCCTTGTGGCTTTATTGTCCGATAAGGAGCTGACGGTGGCTAATGTTGGAGACTCTCGAGGAGTTATGTGCGATAAAGACGGCAATGCCATTCCTCTGTCACATGACCACAAACCATACCAGCTCAAGGAACGCAAGAGGATCAAGAAGGCTGGTGAGAAGACTGCTCCGTTTCAGACCAGCACACGTTTTTCAAATGCAAAACATTAGTTAAAACTTCAGCCCGATTATTTTCATGAAATCGTAAAATATATTTTCTAATGCTCAGACTTCCTAACAATGGTCCTGTCTTTTTTTTCTTTTTTTTTTCATCTTCTGTCTAAGACTGGCATTAAAACCTACTGACTTATGATATAATCATCTTCTAAAACAGGGTGTACTCAAATGCTGCCAGACGGTGAGGGTTTATTTATTATTTGTAGGCATTATTCTCCCGCCAACCTTATCTGCATACTTGCTGTTCTGAGGACAGTTTGACGGCAGACAGCCAGGTCAGTGAGGACAGCCCAACATCTCCATCTAATGGTACAGTTTATTAGTGACAGACGAAAAACAGAAAAATGAATAAATAACTCACATAGCACTTTAAATGAGTCTCTGTGACTTAGGCACCTCAAACCTCAGTCAGCAAACCCCCTAACCAACCATCTCCACCTATTAATCTGTGGTTTATGCAATATGTTGCTGTGCAGATTTTTGTATTAATGAGAAACTTGGTTGTACGGAAAACGATTCACTACTAAATTGGTTTTCACTCTCAAACTGTCAGCACGGGGCCGTGTGAAAACAGTAACCCACTTTGTTGCATTGTTAAAGTTAAAGTCATCAGAATTGAATTGATAAACCTACACAAAATAATCCAAATGGGTGAAGTAGAACTACTAAATTTTTTTAAGTAACTTTTACATTTTGAAAAGTAGAGCATTCATATTTACTCATGTACACCAAGTCAATACTTTGTAGACTCCTTTTCGAATTACAGCTTTGAAACTCTGTGTATGTCGAGTTAATCACGTCTAATCGCTGGGATATATGGTCGATCCTCGAAGCAGAACCGCTCCACCACCAAGTTCTGCTGGCGTGCAGCCATCTTAAAGTCACACCACGGCTTTTCAATAAGGTTGAGGCCTCCGCTTTGAATAAATCATTCCAAGACATTTACATTTGTCCCTGTAAACATCTTGAGTGTTGCTTTTTGGGGTCATTGTAATTCTGCTCAGTGAACCTCCATGTCAGTCTCAATTCTCTGAAGGACCGAAACAGGTTTTTCTCAAGAATTTGCCTGTATTTAGAACAATCAATCATCCCTTCTGACCAGTTCCTCGGGCCCGGCCAATGAAAAACATTGCCTCGGCATACTCCACGGTGAGAATAATGGTTTTGGGCGGTAACGGATTTGTGCCACAGCTGGCGTTTGTCCTAATGGCCAAAAAGCTCAGCTTTAGTCAGTCGATTAAACATTTCTTTGAGGGGGGGTGTTTTCCCTCTTCTTGACCACTTTTCTATAAAGCCTACCTTTGTGGAGGACGTGTATGTGGGAATACAAATAGGCAGTCTAGTCTCTGCTGCCTCAGGTTTACCTGTGACCCCGTCACCTCTCTGATTAATGACGTTCTGGATCGTGTACTCTGGAGGTCTGCCTTTCATGGCCGTTTTGTTGTAGCTCCATAATGATTACAGTTCTTAATCATGATTTCAGTGGTGCTCCAGGCAATATTCAGAGTTTCTGGGTTTTTCTTGTCTTTTTTTTTTAAACTCAAGCCTTATCTGTGCTTTTCAGTGGCACAATATGTACTAAAAACAACCAGACAAGTATACTGCTACTTTCATTTTTCTTTATTCATATAAAAAGATAGAAATGCTTATCATTAAATTTTACCTTTTTTTTAACTTTTTTGTTTAGGTTCATTAGATAAATTCCCGAAGCATACCAGTATTAGTTCCAGATATTAATGTAAAATTATGGGAAAAATACCAAAAAAGAGCGAGTACTTCAGCAAGAAACTGCACTTGACAAGGTGGTGATTTGGGAAAAAAACTGCTAAAACAACCATTTAGGCTCAAATCTAAATGAACAAATGCCCTACAATTAGACCAGGTAGGCATTTTAAATAAACTATACATAAAATCAGCAGTTTACAGCAGTTTTGCTAAAGATGTACTTGTCTTTTTAATAAATAACGTGTAAAATACCGACTATCAACAAGTTAACAAGTCAGACTGTGGTTGTTGCACAAACATGTTGTGTCCTAGTGTGAAGCTGGTGTTTAAGTATTTGGCTGCATTTTTAATTCATAGAAAAATCTTGATATTAAGTACAAAAACTCATAAATGCATAAAGAAATGAAAAACATGACTCATTGAATGACATGACAAATACTGGCACATGGTCTACAACTAATGCAGAAATGGCAATTTCATGTTAATTTCATAGTATTTTAGGGGTACCCTGAGGTATGTTTGAGGTGCTTCTCAGGGATTTTAGCAGATTTGGTGCATTTTATAGTTTTAAGATAAAAGTAATGGAGTTTTCAGCGGGTGACATCAGTCAATATTTACAACTGAGTCCTGAAACCATTTTCAGGATTTTTCAAAAGACTCTTAATGCTCACTGGGAACTGAAGGGATGTTCTGGCCAAAGATGGAAGTGTACATATTTTCCAGTTATTTCCAGTACAATTCCCTGTTTGCAGATCTGTTGAAGCCACACAGAGGGCACGCAGCTGTACGAGCAGGATATGACATCAGCTGAAATGCATCCAACAAAAACAGATAGTTTTTATGAGCTGAACCGTGAGCATGGTCAATGGACCAAAAAAAAAAAAAAAAAAAAAAAAGCTACTGGCAGTGATCCACTTCATCATTTGGATATGAGCACGTTTGCTTTGGAGTTGATGAAAAAGACTAAAGTTGCTACCAGTTGTGTGAGAAGTTGTTTTCTGTTCACGGCATTTAGATACTAGATGTGCTTTTCAGTTTTCACTTCAATATCATTCTTCCTTACACTCTTTCATATACATGCCCCTCCGTTCTTTACTGCCCTCCACCCCTTTCTTAATGCTACCATCCTATTTTTCCCCTGCCTTCCTTCGTAGGTGGTTTCATCAGTTTCAATGGCTCGTGGCGTGTCCAGGGAATCTTGGCCATGTCTCGTTCCCTCGGTGATTACCCTCTGAAAAACCTTAACGTGGTCATTCCCGATCCCGACATCATGTCCTTTGACCTGAACAAGCTGCAGCCCCAGTTCATGATCCTGGCGTCGGATGGTTTGTGGGACACCTTCAGCAACGAGGAGGCCGTTCGCTTCATCAGGGAGCGACTGGAAGAGCCGCACTTCGGAGCCAAGAGCATCGTCCTGCAGTCCTTCTACCGTGGTTGCCCTGACAACATCACAGTCATGGTGGTCAAGTTTAAAGGCAAGGCCAGTGAGAAGTAGCGGTGTCCCACACACAGCATCTATATTATGTTTAAAATCAACTGATAGGCTCACGGTAAAAGGATGTAATCGCTTTTTGAGCGAGAACTATTTCTATCACAGATATTTACAACAATTTACTTTCCGAACCTTACGTCAAACCCTCCCCATAAAACCATTAACCCCTTCGTCTTTTACCGCCACACAAGTAACACGATGAAAATGTCTTTAATTTAGGTTTGGCTTACGTTTGAGGGTCCATAATGTGAGGTTAATGGCTGTTATGCAAATAATCAGATTTAGCACCCATGATTCTGCACATATCTGTGTGTGTGTGCGCGTGTGTGTGCGCGTGTGTGTGCGCGTGTGTGCGCGTGTGTGTGTGTGCGTGCGCGCGCGTGTGTGTGTGTGCGTGCGCGTGTGTGTGTGTGCGTGCGCGTGTGTGCGTGCGCGTGCGCGCGCGTGTGTGCGTGTGTGGTTGGAAGATGAAACAGTGACAGTTTTGTAATAAACTTGCACATAAATCTCACGCTTTTAAGCAAATCATTGTCTTGCCAGGAACAGCAGATTCAGAGATCTCGTGATGACGTGGAATTTGATTCCTGTATAATCATAAATGACATTTTTTGATTAATTTTATGTATATTTTTAGTTTTTATGCCTGTGTTCACTTCCTGAACTGAAGTCATGCGCTGAAAGTTTGTTTTAACATAGCAGCAACTTTCTTTTTCCTGTGTGATACATTTCATGTGTGAATTATTAATATGAATATACATTTATTCATGAACATAAATGATTTAGAAGCCTTTACTTCTCACATTTCTGCTCATATTGTACAACAATCGAAACGACTACATTTTTATATCATACTTGCTGCACGTGGGAAACCTGGATGTAAGAATAGCTGACGTGTTTTGTGTTGAGCTTCCCCATTTTTATACAATTGGTTGTTTTGCATCTTTATTTAAAATCACTGCTTATAGTTTTGGCTCTGACGTCTCATATCTCTTGTGTTTTAACTTTTAAATACTTTTGTAAAGCTAAGAGATTAATCTCTCCGTCCAACCTGATTTATCAAGATCTGTATTACTAATATAAGTGTATAATATAATAATTGTTGGATAATTGTAGCTTGTCAGAGTGTCATGAAATGTATCTTTTAAATGAGTATACCTTTCCAAATAATGGAGTGATAATGTATTAACATCTCATTATGAATGACTGCTAATTCTTAGTTCATAAGGTTTCACATGCAAACGGATATATGACTATTTAAAAGAAGGTAAATGGCATTAAGAAATGTGATCTAAAATTAGTAGCTTTTTTTTCTTGTCTCATATCTCCAAGATATTTTTCTTATATCCTAATGTTATTTTTTTCTCACTTTTCCTGCGTATTACTTGGCTTACATAAATAATTTACTGTTGTGTGATCATTTAGTTCAGTGACATCTTCACTGAGACAAAAGTCCATCCTAGTCTAGCTCACAAACTGTTTTATTTTATTTTTTTTCAATCTGAAATTGAAAATTTCACATTTTTGAACGAGACAAGTTATTGTTGCCTTACATTTTTTCCTGCTGCCAAAATTACTCGTCCGAGTTTTGATAAAATGCAGTCAATCAGAACATGCACGTTGCACGACCCCAGTATCATATTTTTATTTTATTTTTTTTTCATTCAAATGTGGAATAATGTTAAAAGAGCGTTGTTTCAAGATGAATGCACATATCGCCCACTTATTAGTATCGCCCTCAACTTCCCAACACACACGATATAACAGAGGATATTCACCCGTCCTTGAATTAACTTCAGAGATGTTCACCAGAGAAAAGTGTTGTCTCCCCCCACAGGATGCACTTTTTCAGGTTAATTTACCTTAAAGAATGGTTGGGACATTTGTACCTGTTTTTGTTGACTTTAATAAACTGTTTGAAAAAAAGTCAATGTTGAAAATTTTAAGATTAACTCACAAATGTTAAATTCAAATAATAAAATATTATGGCAATTTGTGTGTGTGTGTTAGCGTTTTTTCATGAAAACAAATACTTTTACAAAGGTATAACAGAGACCGATTTTAAAATATCAGTAAAGAGACATAAAAAAAAGCATGTAAATGCATTAGAAATGTACAGTAAGAAAAGGGTGCACATGTTCTTGATAAAAGTGAATAAAGAAAACACTTGAAGAAGAAGAAAAAGGCTGCATTTGGTGTAAACTTGAATCCTCGTGGAGGCTCGTTTCCAGCAGAGGGCAGCAAAGTGACCGAACGTACCTCACCCTGTTCGTTTTGAACTCGGGGTAACACCAGGTGACCAGAGCCTGCAGGTCAAAGAAGACGCCGGCCAGACTCGAGGAGCAAACATGTCTGTGAATTGAGAAATGTATAGACGACAACAAGAGCCGTAAACTGAAATCTTGAAGCCAGTGTAAAGATCTGAGTGACGCAGCAGTCTCGCTGCAGCATGTTGAAGCACTTGTAGATGCCAAATGCACTTATTTGGGAGGTCAGCATTACAGTTATCTACCCTACATGAAATAAAAGCATGGATGCACATTTTCTTATCCTTCTTTAACATGTTATTTGTTTACATTTTTGTCTTTAAGATGCCTAAAGGACTGCTTTGGTACATGTTTCATGTGGACACTGAAATTAAGAGCCTCCACTAGGATCACACCAGGATTCTTCACATAATTATTGTTTTTTTTATTCCCTTAGTTTTGAGGTAATCGCTTATTGTTAACCTCATTTCTTTATTTCTAGCTGTGCTCCCCAACCCAGGTCCTTAAAGGCTACTGGCCTGCACGTTTGACTTATGTCCCTTTCCCTGCTCCAACAAACCTGATTCAAACCTCGTCAAGAAGCTCTGCACAAATCTTAATGATCGTATGTGTTTAAACTGGTAGACATCTCAAACGTGCAGGGCAGTGGCCCTCAACACTGTCAAACAGTACCACACTAATGAATTAAAATGCTCCCTCCCTCATACAATACTTCTATTTATTACAACATATTGCAAATTGTTATTTCACTCAGAAAACTGCCTCCCTTTATACTGATATGGTAGAAGGCAAAACAATTGTTAATGTACCTTTTTCCTTTTCAGTCATCTAAGCTGAAAAAAAGTTGACTTAAGTGCATAAAGACAGATTTGTTAAATTTAGGATGGATGTTGCCTCACATTAGATTTAAGGAGTTAAAGAACAGCATATAAGCAAAAATAGGCGTTTATAAACGCATAATAAGGTATGTATTGATCTGATTTGGCAGTAACAAAGTTTAAGCTTATATATGTATTTAGAATGTCATAGACAATCATAACTTTATAAACTCTAATAAATGTAGACAATATCCAAGTCTCTTATAACTGCCTATGAATATCTTAATCCAACAGTAAATGTGTTTATGCGCCTTGACACTATATTTTCTCATTAATGTTTAATATATGTTAATGTGAATATTTTAAGGATTTATATGTGGCCTATTGCCTATTCATGAACTATTATTACGAAGACTTTTAAGATTAAGCATTAAATTTACATTACAGTCCAGCCTAGAGGTCCTCATTTACACATTTAGAATTAGAGGACACCCATCCCAAGTATTAAAGCGGACGCAGTGGTGTGGTTTTCCCGTCTAATAATGTAGATTATTATAATAATTCAAAACATTTTTTATGAGCAAGTACAACATGTTTGAGCAAACAAACGACTCTAAAGACGAAGCACATTTATCCATTGGCCAGTGCATCTAAAATATAACTATGAAGTCATTCATTTTGGATGTTCAGCCAGGAGGAATCAGGAAAAATCATCCCGTTGTTCCAAATGTGGACTTCCTGCCTGCAGGAATGAGTGATGACCACGGGCAGGTGCGATGTGACTCCACTGACTCTGCTGTGGTACCCAGAGAGCTGCATGCCGCCTCACTTAGTTGCAGCGTCACTTTGGATAAAAATAGCTTTACCGCAAGCAACGCAGGGACAGGAGGAATTCTGTCAACAGAGGGGAGGGTCCGCCTGGTCCTAGTAAGAGACCAGACACACTCGGCTTAGAAAGAACACACGGAGTTACCGGAGGCAGACAGCTTACTTTACACAGTCACGCAAAAAGAAGAAACTATACTTCTCTGGATACAGTCTGCACACTAAGGACATGGGCATGTATGGATCCAAGGCTCAGAAACAAGCACAGGTCCTGATGCTGGGTCTGGACGGCTCGGGTAAAACCACCTTGCTCTATAAACTCAAATATAACGAGAGCGTTGTGACCGTGCCAACTGTGGGCTTCAATGTGGAGATGCTGGAGACATACAGAAGCAGCCCGGGACTGACGGTGTGGGATGTTGGGGGCCAGAAGAAAATGAGGCCCCACTGGAGGCATCACTATTCTGACACAGCTGGGCTGATATTTGTGGTGGACAGCTGGGATGAGAAGCGACTGGGAGAAGCCCGCAAGGAACTCCACCGGGTAATTCAATGAGTTCATCCGTATTACGGTTAAATAAAGGAGCATAAGTAGACATGATATTTGCATTATTTTAATGAATTTGCAATTTCTGAAAGAGTCTTAAAAAAAGGAAGCATACTCTGTATAACAAGCCTTACATAAAGGGGTTTATACTGCTGATTGATTGTAAAATGAATAAGTTAAAAGTCTACAACTAAAGTAGCAACTAAAATGTCATTCACTTTATTTTTTTGTGTCTAGATCTTGAGATACGAGTGCCTCAGAGGAGTTCCTCTTGTGATTCTTGCCAACAAACAGGACCTTCCAGGTGCCCTCAGTCCAGAAGCCCTCTGCCTGAAACTGGACTTGAGGAGAGTATGTGAAGGCAGGGCTTGGTTCATCCAGCCCTGTTCAGCAACCACCGGGATGGGACTCGAGGAAGGGTTCAGGAGAATGATTTATCTGATGAAGACTCCGCTGAGACAGACTCGAGAGGACATTAAATTTAAAATTAGGGCTAAAGGCTTCAGCTTCACAGCAATGAAAAAGGTTGTGCTCTGTGGCAGTTGATGACTGTTTTTCTTTTTCTTTAGTTGTGTTGTCACGTTTCATCCATACCATTGTCCTCTCCTTTCTTTGCATCTCATCTCCAGATAGCCTAACTAATGCATCTGTGAGGTCAAAGGATGATAGAAACACACAGTTTACAGTGAGTCTGTGTGGTGCAGCTCCTTGGGACTCTCAGAGTGAACAGAATATCTTCATCTGAGTGATGATAAACCACAAGGATTCATGAGAAATCTCAGTTTATCTGAGTAGTTTTCGGGCTACAGTCACAAGATGTTATGAGCAGTCTTAATGTCTGTGTATGTCCAAGCAAAAGATATTCAAACTGTAAATGGAATATGATCAAATTAGCTGTTTCTATCAATTTCCATGGTTCAATTGCATGTTTTCCAATTATTTATTTAAGCTTTACATGAGTGCCAAGCTGCATTTGTTTATTTTGTATTGTAGCTGGTGGTGTCACGTCATGTCAGACAGCGGGGATCATCCCCTGCAGCTCAAACACGACTAAATCATACAAATATGATTTGTGACACTTTTAAATTACTGTCAAATCTGTCAACTCAAAGGCAGCATAGTGCTGTTCCAGCAATGTTTAGACCGATTGTTGCTCACAAATAAAATTATCTCAAATTGAATAAAGTGGTTCTGATCATGTGAAAAGCTACAGAGAGTTTTCATCCACAACAAAGGAGAACTTAGTTTTAATGTAAAAGCCCTGAAATGTTAGTTCATAAAGGGCCATTCTTAATGTGTTCACATTTTTCTAACCTCTTTCAAAAGACTGTTTGCATAGTTCATTGGTAGATATGAAGGGCTACATTTTCAGTGCCTGCGCTCTGCAATTAAAAAAAAAAGAACAATCTGAAACCTCCTTCGGTCTAATTGTCAATAGTAGACATCACTAATCTGTTTTAGTCCATTTTGTACAATGCTGTAAAGTGATGTTTTTAATGTGATATTTCCAGTTTGTTTTGTGTCCCATGCAAAGAATTCAGATTTGACACCATCATAGTTGACTTGAAAGCAAAATGTAAAAAAGGACAACTAACAAAATATTTTGATAAGAGCAAAACAGTGTTGTCTATGCTTGTTAACTAACATAAGCAAAAAGTAAAACTCCCTGATTAAGGAGGCAGATAGGTTAAATATTAAAGTTAAATTATAAATCAAAACTAAAAATATGAGAGGCTCTGACACTTTCACTAGACAGATAAAGAAATCCGTCCATTGATATCATTTCTATACCTGTCTCGTCCTGTTGAGGGTAAATTTCACAGCTGTCGTCAAACAAAAGGAGCGGTCCATCCATGGCAGGTCCCAGTAGGGGTGTAAGATCGATGGATATAGACTTATACATAGATTTATTGAAAGATCTAACAGCCTCCCTACAAAATTAAAATATCTGACAGAAATCATACATCAAACGTCATCACTACATGTTATCAAGCTGTCTGTGGTAGTCTACTTTTACGAAGGGAACAGATTTTTATTAAACTGCCTAGTTGGACCCAGAAAAAAAAAAATTGTATTACTTACCCCGATTCGATATGATAGAAAGTGATTTTTTACCCTCAATATACAAATGACATTGCCTCATTTTGATCTCTTACTGCTGAACTGAATCAAATCAAAAGCGTTTATTGGCAGACTTTGTGATATTTGCAAACGCTGAATTGTGATCCGCTTAGTTTTTTAACGTCATGTCGTGATTAACACTCCTAGAAACTAATAGGTTGATTAATTGAATTGGATTTTATGAACAATTTATAGCCTAATGAATGAATCAATGAATGAATGAGTACCGTTGCAGCTGGGAGCGCTAAAGCCTCGCAGACATGTAATAAATATGGAGAAAGTGCGTGTTTTCAGATGGTGGTAGGCCACCTAGTTTGGATCAGCTGCGGGGAACGGAGGAGGTGCGGAAAAGTGGGGGAGCAAAAACCAAGAACAGAATCCCGGATTATAAACCAGAGATGCAGTTGCTCCACTCGCGTCCTTGATCACGTACCCGTATTCACACACGCGCGTAACCACGAATTAATATTTTGCTGCGCTCTGCGCGCACACGCTTCAGCAGAAGAACCAATGAGAGTGAGGGGGATTTCCCCACCCTTCCTTCACGCCAGAGGGAGGCGGGGCTAGGCTGTCCCTCCACCACCGGCATTCCCAGTATGCACCGCGGACCGAGCAGCAAAAAATAGTCCGCTAACGAAAGGCTGCGAAAAAGGAACCAGAAAGAGGACCGCTCGCCAGCTACACCTACGACTCCAACGGCATTTAACGTGATCCACAACTGCTACCATGGCTGACAACGAGAAACTGGACAACCAGCGACTAAAGAATTTCAAGAATAAGGGGCGAGATTTGGAGGTAAAAGTTGTGCAAATCGGCGTGTGTCTCGATGCCGCCGCCGCTGCGTTCACGGCCAGCTTCGCCTCTCGGCTCCCCTGTGACGTCGTTTCTAATTTCTGCCTTCGGGAACTTTGAAGCCTGAGACCCGTCATGGCTTTCCCACGGGCAGACATTGAACGGGCGACATCGTGCTGCTCCTCGCCGATTTTGTCGCACATAAGCTCACTTTTGTTATAAAACGTACATCTCAAAAAGTCGTCCGCTGGATGCGCTCCGCTAGCCTCCCGCTAGCCGGGCCTGCGTGTGTGAGGGGACCCGATTCGCTTCAGCTCGATGGGAAACGCCGATATTCGTGTAAATGTACATACGGTCTACTTCTAATACATGTTTTTTGGATATATCCTCTCGGCTGCCACGCGGACGTGGCGGCGGAATAATGTAATTTTATCACTGCAGTCAGCTAGCCTGTGTGCTAACTTAGCAAGGTGGTGCTGGCGGCTGCAGTTCCACCCATCCCCCGTCTTTATAATCAAAAACAATGGCGGAAACCAGTTAGTCTCCGAACTGGCCGGCTACAGTGGTCCTAACTCGATCCACGGGCTCACATCTGAACGTGCCGTTTTACTGATATTGCGTGTGCCGGGAGAAAACCAAAGACGGCTAATCAACGTGTGAACATGACCGATGGATCAAAGCTGCACGTCATCTAATATCGGATCAATACGTCTCCAGGTGATTCACAGTCGCTTCGCCGTCGTAACTGTTCGTGCACGATGCAGGGTATCGATATTGGTTTCGAGCGGCCTCGCTGAAGCCCTTTCTACACAGGATATAATTATACATCCTGTTTGACAAGTCGTTTCTGTTGTGAGGGGAGGTGGGGCGAGACGCGTGTCGCTCCTCACTTTTTGGATTTTGCATCGTAAATGTGTTTACAGTTTTGTGTTTTAATAAACAATCTTTTCCATCAAGCATCACCTAAAAGAGACAGTTTTTCCCCTCAAATCCAATATATCCCGTTGGAGCATTTGAGCACACGTTTTAAAACACTATTTGGCACATGTGGTTTAATGAATCCAGTCATCCTGCATCAAATGTTTTCATTTCTTCATGATTCTTCAGCTTTTACTGAATTTTGTTTGAAGATGCAGCCATTTTGAATGCTGAATCTGCAAAGGTATTCGTCAAGTTCGTATTTGAAAGGCTTTTGGCTTTTCAGGCGTCAGACTGCAGTCTTTTGGACCATGTGCATGACTGGGGTAGTTTTGGCTTGATGTTATCACCATATTGGTAGTTGAGGAGACCACGAGCTCGGCTGCTCCGCTGTGCGCCTTGGGAGGGACCAGATGGATTGATACCAGTCACAGGGTCTTTTTGAAATGATCTATGAATAGAAAAGTGACATCCTCATTTAACTAGTCATATATTATTGTGGTATTTGTGTGAGAGTTAACGAGTTGAGATAAGCAAATGTTATAAGTTGCCATGTGTTTATTCATCACTGGGGCAGCTGCCTTATATCCCACTCTGTTTTTTTCCTCTCCGTCTTGTAAAGACCATTTAATAAACACCACCTCATGCATGGTCATTAATAACTAGGTAAATCTTAACCAATACAGCTTTCCAGTTTATAAGAAATGTATTTTTTGCAGAATTGGAGCAATAGATGTTAGTTAATTTAACCACTGTTCCCTCTGGTCTTTTTTTCAGTTTATTGTAAAATGAAAATTTAACATTTAGCTAAAATTAGTTTATTATTGCTCTTGAAGTGTTTTCAGGAAGAGAGGTGTTCAAAACACTGTTATTGTTAAATCAAGTTTGTTACATTTAAAGAAGCCCTTTTTTAAGTTTTATATTTAGATAATTGGGTCAGTCTTTATTGTTCACATACCGATGTAGAAGTTTAACAGGTTGACTAATGTTCATCTTGTTTTTTTTCCTGTACCATTTTACATACACATGAGGTGGGGGACGAGGATAGACATATATATATATTCAGCATATATTACATGTTGTCATGTACAGTGATTGGGCTCAAACGCAATATTTGATGAATGAATGCATAGATTGTCATCTGATTCTACACAGTGCACAGATTTTATTTAATTTTTGTAGCCCGCTTAATCGTCTGGTTTTGAGGATGAAATTAAAGTTTCTTGTTGTAAAGTGCTTATATGCCATTTTCCCTGCAGACTATGAGGAGACAGAGGACTGAGGTTGTGGTGGAACTCAGAAAGGTAATTGTATTTTTGGCGTGAGTTTGAGTTACAGTTTACTTTGTTCTTTTATCTGCATATAATCTTTGACCTAAAACACTGAAGTATTGCAAGTTGTCCTTATATGAACATGAAAGTGCTGTTATATTTATGAAATGATTTCTCTATCCTTCTAAAACAGAACAAAAGGGATGAGCACCTTCTGAAGAGGAGGAATGTGCCCCACGAGGACATCTGTGAGGACTCTGATCTTGATGGAGATTTCAGATCAGTACGTGTGCTTATTTTCCACATATGGTGTCTTCTACTTTCAGAAAATAGTTTTATGTTTGGTGTAGAGTAACGTCACCCATTTAAGGCATTACTGAAACAGCGAGGACGTAAAGCTTGGTAGAAATGGTCTTGTGTGGTTCTTTGTCCCAGGGTTTTTTTTTTTTATAATATTTTCATCTTTCAGATTGGACACTCCACAAATTTTGAGTCATTTTGTCAATGTAATGCTGCTTTTTTACCTTACATGATCCCTTCTGGATGGAGCAGGAGTGTAAACAGACATACACTTCCTATGTAGTAATTCGAGTTTTAGTTTTTTCTTTTCAGATTAAAATATACTTTTTTTAGCACTTTTCCTGTTTCTTGGGTAAAACAAGCACCAGACAGCTGTTTAAAAAAAAAACAAAAGAAAACTTTATTGTTGAGATAATTTTAGATCCAGTCGGTACAATAATTATAGTTTTTTTTTATTCTTGTTTTTTAATGTCGCTATGATAGGATGCCTGTGTTATCCATAGATTGAGCCACGGTGGAAATTTTCATTATGTTTTTCTTTTTTGAAGCAACAAGAAGAAATTGACAAAAATGTTATTGTCTTAGTCTTACATGAGTGGTGATAATTGTGATGCCTACACCAGATATTTTGTCTGCTTGTGGCCCGTCTTGTTTTTATGTAATTAATCTTATATTATGTTGATACTTCTTTTTTTGAAGAAAATGAGTAGTTTTTATGTCTGGGTAATGAAGAGCTTTCAATAGAACAGCTCTGTTGTTGACTCTCCATATATGCAACTTTGGCACAGACCGGATGAGAATCCCACATTTTATTGAAGTCAGATTTTACTTTGCAGGAAGATTTTGTAAGTCTGGTAAAAACTCCAGATTGGTGACATAAGTTTGATTGAAACTAAGCAATCACTAGTGCACAAAGATGTCAGAAATGTGGTTCGTTAGACCCACCAACACCGCAGTCTTCAAAACCAAGTTTGAGATGTTTGTTGGAGAAGGCAGGAAAGGAAGACCTTGTGGGTTAGGTGAGATAAGAGGATAGGATAGGGTCAGGGGAAACAACAGAGGGAGCCACAGATAAACCACTGGAAAGAGAATTGATCAGGAATAACTCAGGAAACCAGAATCATTTTGTTGAATTTCAAAAGATGGCCAAACTTTTTGAGAGAAGCCATGGAGGGAAACCTGCGTCTTTACAGGAAACCGGGGGGGGGGTTAGGTCTAGCAAAAGTTATGTAGTGTGTGACCCCCCTGTTGGCTATCATTCGTGTCATGTGAAGGCAATACAATTTCACATCTCCTGATCACAAGACGGGTACGTCATATAGAAGGGGGGCGATACAATGATCCAGTGAAACTGAAAACTGTGTTTTCGTGAATTTGACTTAAAGGTCCCTCAGTTTGGTGGTATTGCAGCATTAAAATAGCCACTCAGCAATTCAGAGATTCAATCACTGTAACCACAGCGGCCTGATTCAAAATGGATGCTTAGTAGTATATCAACACTGCTATGCTGCTCTGAGACGGGGAGAGACCTCGGGGGTTTCTGCGGAAAGTGTGCAGGTTTGAGTTCTTGCAAACCGTTGAATGCTGCATAACTGTTCTCAGTCCAGCTGCTATAATGGTCTAATTATGTTGCCTGGGGAACATCTGTCGTATAATTTTGTTCTCCATGAGCCTTTCTGGAACCATAGATACCCCTTTTTTTCCAATCAAAATTGCTGCTTGTGTCATGTGAAATAAAAGGTAAGTAAATTTTATTTATGCAGAACGTTTCAGAGACACGAGTCACAAAGTGCTTCACAAGGCCGATACAAACAGCACAAAAGAACAAAGGGAGTACATTAAAAGTACAGCTTCCAACAATAGACGGTAAACCAATAAAACCATTTGTCAGTATTACACTGTTTTTTTTTAAAACCATCAACAGAGTTTAGGTAGCGAAGGGAAAGAAGCGGAGAGCTCCACAACTTAGGTGCTGATGCAGCAAAGGAGCAATCAAGCCGTATCTTGTAAGACGTTTTTGGAACCAAGTACCAGACCTGCTGGCCCCAGATTGCAAGTTGGGATCTCAGGTTGTAGCAGGTCAGAAATATAAGAAGGCTGTTTGGGGCCCAAATGTTTTAAATGTATATTCTAATATTCACTGGTAATCAGTAAAGAGAGTTTAAGACAGGCATCGTATGAGCCCGTTTATGTGTACAGATTGAAAGCGTTGCCGCAGAATTTGTGATGGCTCATAGGTGGTCAAGCTCTTTATTTAGACGGATGAAAAGACAGAAAATAGTCAGGGCATGATGATATGAAAGCATTAATTATCTTGTACAATTCAGGATCAAACTCCAGGGGTTTACATTTACAGATGTTACACAGAAGGGTAGAATTTGTTTTTTTCTTTTTTTTTTTTTTTTTAATTACATTTTTTTTTACTGTTTAGATTGACGTTACAAAGGCAGTGCTAAGTCAAAGATAACACCTAGGTTTTGCACATAAAGCTGAACAGATGAGGCTTAAGGCCCTATGCTGTTTTATTAGTAGAGTGACATTTTCAGGGGCAACAATCTGAGTTTTGAGTTTTCTCAGAGTCCAGGTGTAAGTTATGATCCCTATAGCCACTGGTTGATATTGGACAAGCAGCGTAAGCAAGTTTGTTTGTAGAACTCAGTGCTTGAAAGAGCAGCACAGCTGGATGTCCTCAGCATAAAAACGGTGGGAGGAATTACTTTCTTAACGGATAGCAAATGTAAGAGTATTGGCCCTGAGACAGAACCAGGAGGAACGCCGCAAGTAAGCTTAGTTGATACAGAGAAAATTTGACACTAAAGCTTTGGTTTGAGAGGTATGAAAAGAACCATTTTAAACCCACTCCAGAAAACTACCACATCCAGAGGTGTATTGATGAGAATCCTGTGATCGACGGCGTTGAAAGCTGCAGAGATCCAATAAAAGCACAGCTATGTATTGTCCAGAGTCCGCTGCCATCAAAATCTCGCTTGAAACTTGAAGTAATCAAAGTTATATGCTTCTCAAAAACATTGTGATGTTCATTTATTTTTTTATTTTTTTTCCCTTAAGCAGAAAACCAGTTGTTTAAAAGAAAAACGTGTCATCCTGTCACTTGACAGAGCCTTGCGTAGTGGGTGGTCTGTGTTTCAAACCTAATCACTTTGAAACTTCTCTTTTACAGCACAACACCTCACTTGAAACAATAGTACAAGTAAGTTTAATTTATTTGTTCATTCCAGCTCCTATTTGTAAATTCTATATGTGAAGGATATTCTTGGTTCTCAGTATGCACATTAAGGTTGATATAAATATTAATTTAACTTGGAAAATAAAATGGATATTGCCAGTTGTGTTGTCTGTACAGTGTGTGACCCTGTTACGTTGTTTTGTAGAATGCCACCAGTGATAACCAGGGCATCCAGCTGAGTGCCGTTCAGGCTGCCAGGTAAAGACACAAACATGCACTACCTACAGCGCCATCAAGAAAAATAAAAACGCCTATATCACCACTGCTTGTTAGTCACAATTATTTGTCCTAATACCGTGTTTCACGTCTCCATTTTGAAAACTCAAGGTAATATCTTCCAAAATATCGTCGATCTGCTATTCAGGGTTTCTGTTTTTGACATCTGAAAACGATGACGCATTAATGTCTAGGAAATGCCGTCCCCATTGCCGTGACTTAATTGTAACAGAAGCCGTCTGGATGTAATTGTGATTCATAGCTGTATTTTGTGCACCACTACACAAGTGCTTTGACTCTGGCTTTGATGACAAACTGAGCATTCAGTTTTTTTTTGTTTTTTGTTTTTGTGTCATTGAAGCAAGAGTCTGTGTCCATTTCTTTTGTTTTTAATAGGAAATTGTTATCCAGCGACCGTAATCCTCCCATAGATGACCTGATTAAGTCTGGGATCCTTCCTATTCTGGTCCACTGCCTGGACAGAGATGACAAGTAAGAAAAACTGCAGTAGAGTTCATGTGTATGTACGGGTGAATCATGTATTTATTTATTTTTTTAATTTACAACTATTGCCTGAGGTTGACTGCTTTCTCTGATAATGTTGAGTTTAGGTATGCTTCTAAATTATGCAAATGAGCCAGCAGGGTTTACCCCAGCCTACATTCGAGTTGTGCTTTTATGCAAACGTGTCCCAGTTTTCACCTTGTCTTAGTGGGATGACTCATCAGAATCTTGTTATTGATAAATAACCCTGCCCAGCATCGGTCGTTTACTCACATCTTATCGTTCTGCAGCCCGTCTCTCCAGTTTGAGGCTGCCTGGGCTTTAACCAACATAGCGTCGGGCACCTCCGAGCAGACCCAAGCTGTGGTCCAGTCCAGTAAGTTCCACATCCAGTTTCTTTAACTGTATTGATCCTTTTTTGGCTTTTATTTTTCTTCCTTTTAACAAGGCACTAATTGTACTTTGAGTCCACTGTGGGTGTTGTACCTTGCTCATATGTGAGTGTGCACTGCTCTGGTAGGATTTTTGTGGTGTGAATATACTCTGTAATATGTAATCTCATTTTAGAATAAGAGAATTTACTTCTTTCTGTTGCTGATGTTGACGTGATGTCCTCCAGGTGCAAAGCGCCAATTAGCAGGACAGGATTTCCATTTCTTTTTACCATTGGTGTTGTTTTAGTTTGGGAAAGAATATTACAATATTAGCCTGTTTTAATATTTACATCATGTAGCCATATACATAGAGAAGCCAATCAGGTGGTGATATACAAGGTTAATAATGGAAAACAAAAATAATAGTTAAAATAATCACTGGTATAATGTGATATCTGGTAGTCATAATTTTCTTAAGTAAATGTCGGCTGTTTTCATTGCATATTGCTGCTTTTCATTTTGGAGGCCAGGTCTCACCTTTTTTATGACAAAGCTGCACCTTACGGTTTGAAATTTATTAGCGCCCGGTCATAAAGGTGAAATTTGGACATGTTTATAGCACATTTTACTGGCCTCGGTTATTGGTATACGTTAAGTTTCTTCTTAAGGATTTAATTAGCACATAACATAACATTAGATTTATTTGTTTTATGCCACTTGTCTTATTTTCTTTTAACTGAGCAGCCAGTTTATCTTTGCCTTTTAGATTTAAGACTGTTTAAAGTTTATGTTTTGATTACATTAAATCACTGGGTTTCAGCCAAGCTGGAATAGACGTAATTTGTCGGGTCTGTACTTGATGTCTGCATTAATGTGTATTTTTTGTTTTTTTTAGATGCTGTTCCTCTGTTTTTGAGGCTGCTTCATTCTCCTCACCAGAATGTGTGCGAGCAGGCCGTCTGGGCTCTGGGCAACATCATAGGTGAGTCGAGACAAACTGGATGTCTTTTAATCAGTAGGGAGATTTGTCTCTTTGGGAACAAGGCACCGAGTAATTATTTAAATAAAAAGTTCTGTGCTGTGTGACTTTATTTCAGCACTATTGTATTTATACATATACATTTATTTCTTTTTTTAATTCTTTCTTATATTTGAAAACTTGTATTTAATCGTGTATAAAAATAATCAAACAAAGGGGGGAAAAACATAAAC
Source organism: Xenentodon cancila (assembly GCA_014839995.1). Taxonomy (NCBI): domain Eukaryota; kingdom Metazoa; phylum Chordata; class Actinopteri; order Beloniformes; family Belonidae; genus Xenentodon; species Xenentodon cancila. The sequence goes on from CM026201.1 coordinate 20,751,186, forward strand.
ATTATTATAACTGAGCTGCCCTACGTTTCTAAATAGTCATTGGGGTTTATTATTAGAACCCACGTCTGTCAAATTTGTGAATCAAAGGGGAAAGAAATGAGTCCCAAAACACCTTGATCTTTTGTGTGTGCTCTGTCAGGCGATGGTCCGCAGTGCAGAGACTATGTGATCAGCTTGGGTGTGGTCAAGCCCCTGCTCTCATTCATTAGTCCCTCCATCCCCATCACCTTCCTGCGCAATGTCACCTGGGTTATGGTCAACCTGTGCCGCCACAAGGACCCTCCCCCACCAATGGAGACGATCCAGGAGGTGAGTGTGTGTGTGAAGATAAGTGTGCGTGCAATCTCACTTAGGGTCTAGGGTTTTATTTATTATTGAATTATGGTGCACTGGATCTGAACTGACCGATACCTGCACACACATAACTTGTCTCTAGAGCCAAAGTAGACATCTGGGCCTGGAGAAAATGTCATTCCAGGATTCCTTTTTCCTTATCTTCTATTCCACATTGTCCAAAGGCTGGACGATATATTAAAAATGTATTGTCATGTTAATATCAGTATTGTAAAGGACTGCTTAGAATAAAAAGAAATTTGAGATTATTTTCTCAGCTCTTGCAGATGTTTCATCTCATGCTTAAGTTGTTTGTTGATGCTAATTTAAGATTTTTATTATTTAAAAAAAAAAAAATTTCAAGTACACTGGGATATGGAGGGGATTGTTAGAAATGCTACAGTCAGCTGTTTTTTTTCCAACAGCTACATTCCATTATTGGTCATTTGGTAGTTTGATGATGTGTTGTTAGTTGTTGCAGGTGTCATAGTTTGTCACACATAATGCTGCCGCTTGAAACAGGTCAGACATTAGGAGAGGCGCATGTGTAAAATAGGATCTCTAATAATAATCTGTTGTAGCCACTGCAGAAGAAAGGTGGTATTATTGTACCCATGATGCTCATGAACCTGTAGACCAGGGGTGGGGGACCCTGGTCATCGGGGCCGCAGGCCTGCATGTTTTAGCCTTCTTTTTGCATCAACACACCTGATGTTAATTAATGGTCATCAACAGCTTTGCAGCAAGGTCTGTACAGGCCTGTTAATGACGCAGTCGCTTGTATCAGGGGCCGTTGAAGCAGAGAAACAACTAAAACACGCAGGAGAGCATCCCTCGAGGACCAGGGTTCCCCACCCCTGCTGTAGACGGTGAACAGTAGGGCGGAAACTAAAACTGTGATTAAAGGATAAATTACTTCCTTTATGAATATTTGATTCTAGCTGGAAGCTGCTGTGTTACCTTCATAACCATGTACTAATAAAAGAAAAGGACATGTGTATGATTAGTGTTGGGCAGCTTTATAACTGGTCTGTTTAAATTTACTTTTTTAAACTACACCTTCTAATGCATCATTTATTTTTTTTTTAATCTTTGTTCTAAATTGTTTTCTCAGATCCTGCCAGCTCTGTGTGTGCTGATCCATCACACGGATGTCAGTGTGAGTACACTTGTATGGTATTTGGTGTCAGATATGCTCCCAGATTAAAGTTTCTGCTGAAACAACATGGTTCGTTGAAGCTCCACAGACAATTTAACTGTATTTAGCCTAAATTCCTTGGTGTTTTTGCCACCTACAGATCTTGGTGGACACAGTTTGGGCTCTGTCTTACTTGACTGATGCTGGTAACGAGCAAATCCAAATGGTCATCGACTCTGGCATCGTCCCTCATCTGGTTCCGCTTCTGAGTCACGTGGAGGTCAAAGTTCAGGTACGGAGAGGAGATTGATGCTGTTGTTCATTAGTTAAACCTGAATTTTTAATAATTCAGTAAAGAGACAAGCTGCCAGTCAGCAGTGAGGTCAGTTGCATATTTTAATCATGACTCTGTTAATATTATTGAACTATTCTAGGGAGGCTTTTATGTCTTCAGTAAAAAAAACTATCCCACTGCAGCTACTCTTTCATCTAAACTTATACGGTGCAACATCTAATCTCTGCTGAGTTTTGGTTTATGTATTAAAGCTTTTTCCTTTCCCTCTCCTCTCGCCATCCAGACTGCTGCTCTGAGGGCCGTTGGGAACATAGTGACTGGCACAGATGAACAGACGCAAGTAGTGCTCAACTGTGACGCTCTCAGCCACTTCCCATCACTCCTCACCCACCCGAAAGAGAAAATCAATAAGGTAACGTTCTCCGTTTTTGGGGACCGTCTCAAAATACTCAGCTGATTTACTGGAAATGATGAAATCAGAGACTTGGTGCACGTGTGAATGCTGTATGAAAGGTTAGATGGGGATCAGATAGCTTAAAAAGGGTATGGATTCACAGCGTGGAGAACCGCGAGGATGACGACGATGAAGATGACATCAGAGACCGGCCACTTGTAGTTAGTGATAAGGATTGGGGGGGGATAGGGGGACTGTGATTGAATGTTATGAATGTGTGAACCGTGGGTTGGTGGAATGATGGGTGCTGAAACTTCTGCTGACATCGGAGTGCATCTGAGACCAGTCACTTGAAAAAACGAGGTCTTCTTTGTGACTGGACAATGATTAGAGCCTCAAGTCACCTTCTCCCCTCCCACCGCACTGTCTCTACCAGAGATCGACACTTCTGAGTTGATCTCTGGATTCTGATCCATTTCAAGCACAAAACTACGTTGCGAATGCACACAAAAATACTTTATTTTGTTTGCTTTGGATAAAACTCGCACAAATCTGAAAATCTTAAGGCACCTCTATCCCATCTGCTTGCAGGAGAACAGTTTCTCATTCTTGCCGTTTGTTCTTTTTGTCTTGTAGGAGGCAGTGTGGTTCTTGTCCAACATTACAGCAGGTAACCAGCAACAGGTGCAGGCAGTCATTGATGCCAAGTTGGTCCCCATGATCATCCACCTGCTGGACAAGGTTTGCATACTTTTCAAGTGGAAAGAACATATTAAAAAAAAAAACGTGTCTCTTAACTTGAATGCATATATTTTAGGGTGACTTTGGCACTCAGAAAGAAGCAGCCTGGGCCATCAGTAACCTGACAATAAGTGGGAGGAAAGATCAGGTAAGAATCTCCTCCTGAACGCAGTATAAATTTACGGCTTTCACCAAATCAATTCACTGATTTAATTATGCTCTTTTGTGCGGGGTAAAACGTTAGTAGTAAAGTATGACAAAATAGTCCAAATTTTATGTGATGCAGTCATTCTGAACCATTTCGCATCGCTCCGATCTGCTGTGGTATTCATAAATATCTTTCACAGTAAAAGCCCTGCTCAGAAGTGTTGCTTCACTTCCAATCAAATTCACAAGAGATTTTATTTTGATACGATCCAGGAAGTATTAGTTCTGTCATAGACGCCCGTTAAGCCTGTGTTTGCTGCTTCATTTATCCAACTTCCCTGCACAGTCCCAATAATTGAAAGGTATTAATGTTTTCAGGGCAGATCTAGAGGTTTAAAATGGAAAACGGAGCTTTGTGCATCTGTTTACACATCAGTACGCCAGAGACTGGGGATTAGCAGGAGAATAAATAACTAGTCTAAGCTGTTGAAGTTAATAAAACCTTTTATTTGAGGAAATGTGGTGATTTCTCCTCCACGATCAATGTGATGTCTAATGTGTACCGCTGGCACATTAAAAGAGGGCAAAACCAGTCAGCCCAGAGATCAATGTTTTATGTCAAAGTTTGACTGCTACGCTACTATCTGACTTTTTGGTTTTCTAAATATTTAAATGCAGGCAAAAATGATACAAACCCCTCTTGATCAAAGTCTAGTGCCTTAAGAGATGAATATGCATCCACAGGTTGCACACCTCATCGAGAAGCAGGTGATCCCTCCGTTCTGCAACCTGCTCACAGTGAAAGATGCTCAAGTTGTGCAGGTCGTTCTCGATGGCCTCAGCAATATCCTGAAGATGGCAGACGACGAGGCGGACACGATCGCAAACCTGATTGAGGAATGTGGAGGTAAGCGCCACGTCTACCATCAGTTTTAAAATGACTTTCATCTGGTTTTTGTTCGATTTGAATATGATATTTCTGTCCCACAGGCTTGGAAAAGGTGGAGATGCTTCAAAATCATGAAAATGAAGATATCTACAAATTGGCTTATGAAATTATTGATCAATACTTTTCATCTGATGATGTAAGTTGCACTCGACTGATGTGGTAAATGTATTTATAGATGATATTGAGCTGCTGTCATTTCATTTGTATATTTAGATTTAACGTGTGGTTAGTTTAGTCATTATAAATTTACCAAATGTTATATGCAACTTAAAAGAAAAGGTTTAAGATGCACATTATAAATGTAAATTTTAGTGCAGCTCGTAAAACTGTTTTGTCCCACTTGCGTTAAACGTCACAGACAGCAACATGGCTTTAATGTTTTCTGTGTGTTATTGTGCGTGCAACACCGCCACTGTTTGTTCCATTTCCTGCACAATTTTAACGCCCAGTTTCGTCATTTGTCACTCAGATTGACGAGGACACCAGCCTGGTCCCAGAGACCATCCAGGGTGGAACTTTCGGCTTCAACTCAGCCAACGTGCCAGCCGAGGGATTCCAGTTCTAGACGTCATCTGGGGTATTCTGGAGTTTTGTTCACGATGCAGCACTCTGTTCAACATAAACAAATTAGGAGAGAAAGAGCGAGAGAGAGCGAGTGTGAGAAATTCGATCCATTGTGCTTGGCTCGTGGGATCCATGGCTGCATCTTATCTGAGAGAAAAATATGTGGATTTCATTTGGCATTTCCAGAGGAACCAGCCCAAATGAAGTTTGAGATGGCGAGTGGGTGCGAGTGAGAATGAGTGGCTACATGTTGAAAAAGAAAAACATCCACATCGAATGCGTTGAGAGGCATGCCGACATAACTTCTGCGTTATTGGAGCTGTCGTCTTCGGAAAACTACTTCAAATGACAACAAAACTCGATGTCTGCCCAGGGAGAACCAAGGACATTCAAAAATAAATCAAGAGATCTTGAAATATTCCGACAAAACGCAGAAATGAAAATAACTGATTTTGGAACTGAGATGAACCAAAAACCATCACAATTCTGCGGTCCTCCGACTAAAGAGGGTGCCACCCGCAATGTGCCCCTCCCCCAATCGGCCACGCTATCTGACATGTGTGTGAATGGACCCATTGTGTATGAATGTCTGGACTCAGTGCTGAGGAGCCAGGTTCATCTCCTCCAACGAGACGCCCCCGTAGGGCACCATACCCCACCCCACCCCACCAACCCCCTAGGTGGGCAGGGCCAGGAGTCCGGCTGCGCGGTTCGCATGTGAGAGAGAATGGACGGATGAGTTGTGTGTGCTTGGCAGCGTGCGTGACTGGCAGTGTGCAAGGCTGGGTGAGAACGCATGCAGAGATGGGAAAAGAAACAAAAACATCATCTGAAGAGAAACAAAAATTGAGAAACGCAACAATAAGTTTAGCAAAGATTTCAGGAAAGATATTCTGCCTTTTGAAAGAGGCCGATCCTCAAATCCTGAACGGAAGAACTTTGGACATGGGGGGGGAAACAAAAATCGTCATCACAAGGATTATTTTGTTCTGAATTATTAATTTAGTATTAATTGACACTGGACAATGTTAATGGCAGGTGTGGAGCAACAGTGTATTGACTTAAGATGCTTTTTTCGGGTTTTTCCTTTTGCCTCCAGTGTGCTCCTTTTTTATTTTATTTTATTTTCCTTTTTTCCTCTCAGCTTTTAGTTTCATTGCTTCTGTAAAGGTAAATGATGACGATTGTATTCCATCCTTCCACCAGAACCTGAACACCAAACGCAGGCTTCGATGCTCTGAAATAATCCTGACACCATCATCAACCAAATGACCTGTTCCTCTTGTGTAACTCATTTATTTTCTTCATTTTACAGCAAAAATCACTGCTTCGCAGTATTGTTGCCATAGCTTTGATTATTACCAAGGGAGAAGAGAACGACAGCCATGTCACGTAGGATTGTGAATCATAACCTTTGCATGTACTAAACTATAGCACAGTTATTTTTTAGGGTATTTTAGTTTCCTTAGGCTGTGGATACAGTGTAATTTTCATTTTAAGTAAAACTGTGCTTAAACTTTACACGTCTCCCCTCTCCCTGCTCCTCATTAGTGTCCGATTTGCTAAATAATCTATGGTTTTGCACATGTACTGCAAATTGAGGCCTAAAGTCTTTTTGAAGGTGTGTTGGTGGGTTTCATAGGTTTTGACGTACCAACAACCTTTTACATTATGCATTTCTCAACTAACAGTCTTTGTTGTTCTGCTAAAGTGATCCAATGATCCTTTTTAGTGATACTTGAGGAATAATGACTTTATTTCAGGAGCAGCAGTAACGAGTCTGCTAATTTATCTCATCTTGACAAAGAAGGGTTTGACGTCCCTTTTTTCCACAGTCAAAGTTACGCCACATGCCAGACTGGAGTTCTTCTACGTGGGTTTGATGAATGATAAATAAACCCATGAACACGTTTGCTGTAACTTTAGTACCTTGCGAGTGCTCAGCCCCATATCCCTCTTTCCTCCTACCAACTAGGTGTACAAGCTTATCCTGTTTCATTTTTCTTTTTTTTTTTTTTTTTTTTTTTTGTTAACTTCAGACACTGTAGTAATTATTACATATTGTGCTCATTGAACCTTCTGTTAAACATAGGGTTTTTTTATTATTTGTTTTTGCAGCATTCCTTGTTAGCAAATGTGGTTTCAAATCTAAAATTATTATCTGGAAGGAAGGAAAAAAAAAAGTGAAATGCCTAATAACCTTTTGGGGAGATAGGCTGCAGGATAGGTTGTCTTTAAGAAAATAAATGTTGAAACCCAAACTGAGAGACTGCGTGTGTGTGCTCTGTGAAAAGGTGGTGTGTTGTTGTTGTTTTTTTTTTTTTTTTTTTTTTTTTTTATAAATAGTTTCTCTCGCGTTTGAGCCGTAACTAACCAGACTTGTTTGAGGTATGCTTGTCGTTGCGACCCTGGTAGCAGTAGTTTGAGCTGCGAGCGAGGATTCAAATCTGGAGGAGACGCAAGCTGATTATCCAAAACGACCGTTTCCGCGCAAGCGCACTTAGAAAACTAAAAACGTTGCATTGAAAAGCTGTCAGACAAGTAACTTGACATGCGGTCGATGATGTTAACATGTGAGACGAGTCTTTCGTTTCGTGTTCGGGTCGAGTTGAGAAGTAAAGGAAATGTGGATGAGGGAGACTACGTTTGCTTTTTATGTGTGCCAAGAAATGTCTCAACAGTCGACATATATATTTAAATATCAAATCTAGCATTTTGATAGATGCGATATTTTTATTTAGCATGTTCGTTTTTAAAACATTTTCTACTCTACGTTTCGTGAAACTAGACTGTTTGTTTTTAACAGTGTTTTTGTTTCAACCGCAACCACTTTAAAAATGTTTTTATACTAAATACGCCTGAACGCACCGCGAGAGAAAAAAAAGGAAGCGCAGTTCTGTTGTGGACCGACGGAGCTCCAACAGACGGTGAGTTTAAAAATGAGATTTATGGCGTCAAACATGTCTTAACGTCGTTTTACGTCGGGTTGTAGTGGTTTGAGTGAGGAGACGAAACAAATAACTTAACAGCGTCGCGGGTCTGACGTTTTCTTCTTTACGTTGTTCCCAGTTTTAAAATTTGGGTGGAGAAAGAAAAGTATTTTAGTGATGCAGCAGCTCCACGTCCAGCTGGTGTCGGCGGTGTTGAGGTTGTCCGGGAGCGAGAAAAAACAGCGAAATGTCTGTTAAGTTAAAACCTAACGGTTTAAGATGAGAGCTAGTGAAGAGTTTCCGCCTGTCCGGGCGCCAGCCGTTTGTCCGTAAACGCGTCCAAGAGCGTTGGTGCGCCGGGACCGCGCCGGGGTCCCGCCGGGACCGCGGAATCGGACCGCGCCGCGGCCTCGTGTTGCCGACTGCAACCAGAGGAGAGAGCTTGAACAAACGGCGTAACTGATCTGGTAACTCGAGCTGGGTTATCTTGTAAACGTCAGTTTGACTGTAAACGGATGATTTGTAATCCGATGTCTCCTTTGCACCGTAAAGTTTACTTTCACGGTGATTTGTCTTGTTCAGATTTGTCAAGTTTGTTGGGGTCATCAGGTGCAAAATGCAACTACATTTCAGAAGCATCCCTCCCTGAAGTCCAGAAAGTTACAACAACAAAGAAGAAAACTGGGGAAATCCAGCAACTGTCTCTGATTATTCTTTTTTTTAAAAGCACCAATTATTTGATTTTGATATTAGTCAGCAGTCAACCACACCCAGGTTATTTTCACTTTCCAGTGTTGAAAAGATGCTATTCAGCTTCCTGTCCATAAATCCCGGTGACCTTGACAGATCTCGATCTTCTCAGAGCTCCCTGGTCCGGAAACCGGTACCACGTCGCCCAGCATGGACACCCTGGAGGAGGACTTGACGTGCTCTGTGTGCTACTCGCTGTTCTCTGATCCCCGAGTCCTGCCGTGCTCACACACCTTCTGCAAGACCTGCCTGGATAACCTGCTGAAGGTGTCCACCAACTACTCCATCTGGCGCCCGCTCCGGCTGCCGATAAAATGCCCCAACTGTCGCAGCGTGGTGGAGCTGCCCCCAACCGGCGTAGACGCTCTGCCCACCAACGTGTCGCTGCGGGCTATTATTGAAAAAGTAGGAGTGTTTTGACTTAAATTTTTACCCATCGCCTCCTCATTGTTTGTGCTCATCTTCTCGTCTCGTGTGTATTTTCACCTTTGTGGTCTCAGTACCAGAGTGACAGTGAGCCAAGACCGCCGTCCTGCCAGGAGCACTGCCGGCAGCCTCTCAACATGTACTGCATCCAGGATCGGCAGCTGATCTGCGGGTTGTGTTTGACCCTCGGGGAGCACCAGGGTCACCCCATTGATGACCCGCAGGCAGCATTCATAAGAGAAAAACAAACTCCTTCACTGCTCCTGGCCAAACTTTCAGAGCAGAGATGGGCGCAGGTGAGGAGCACTTTCTGTCACTAGAGCGTGGCGACAAGCTGAACGCACCTAAATGCACCTCCTGCTTCTCTTTTTGTCAGGTGTGTGAACTGGGGGAGCAACTGGAGCAGGAGAGAGCCCGCTGCGAGGGTCTGGTGAGGCAGGACCGACAGGAAGTCGACCAGTTTTTCATGTCGGTGGAGGCGGTCCTGTCCAGGAAGAGACGAGCGCACCTGGAGGCTCTAGATGAAGCTGCTGCACAGGTGTCGCGGGCCTTTGACCCCCTCATCCACAGAGTGAAGGAGCTGCAGGTGAGTAGACTGTACACGAGTAGGGAACAAATAATTGTGGTAGTCGTCAGGTCGGTGACATGATGGGGTATAAAAAGAGCATGTTGGAGGTGTCTCGTGTGTAAAGATCAGCAGGCTTTAACCCGTCTGCAAAAACTGGTTAACAACAACGTAGTGAAACAAAGTGGTCATAATAATCTGTAGTCGCTGTGTTGCCTTCGAGTATGTCAGCAGTCCTGGATGCCCAAGATCTTCAGGCTTTAAGCCGTTGCTGCTAAAAGCGGAACAAGGCAAACGCTTTCAGGGAATTTCCTGTTGCGCAGACAGTTAAAGTAGCTAAATGGGAGCCCGGCCAAATCAAAACAAACCGAGAACCGACCACGAACCAGCACGCAGTGTTCTGTCGGGTCTGGGCTGCTCTTTTAACCTGAAACCAAGTATCCAAACAATGAACCAAAACCAGACTGGGCCAACGGTTGGCAAGTACCGAATCAATCCACAGTTAACCAAAACTCTGGTGTGGCGGGTCGGATCGGCACCGCCCCCTCTGGTTTTATCCTTCCCGGTCCACTTCCTCAATCAATCACAAGAAACAGCAGACAAATTAGACAATCGCAAATCAATCACACCTTCACACCCAGCCGCGCACCACAATGAATCTGCGACGGAAATCGCTGCACGGGCTCAGGGTTTCTCCTGTAAACCACTACGCACACCGACCACCGCGACATCCGCGACTGCAGGTCAAAGCTCTTAGCGTAGTAAAGAAGGCAGAGTTGGACTTTACAGTGCATCTTCTCTGGGCCAAAGCGCTTTTAAAAAGGTAGGAAACTGCATATCTGCATAAATTGTTCTTAGATGAATGACGATGATGAATTGGTTTAACTTTTGTTCCCTGCAGGAAGAACACTTGGACATCGTGTCTTTGGGTTCTTCTGTGGAGGATGAAGAGTCCCCGCTGGTCTTCCTGGAGAAGGTGCATCTGTTCAGAGAGAGGGTGGAAAAGTTTATTAAAACGCCTCTGCCCTCTTTGATCAACCTCACCATCACACCACGAGCGGCGGCATACTTGCAGCAGCACTGGCCAGCTGTCACCATCGGCAGCCTGGAGGAGGCGCCTGTTCCCAAGGTGTGCTGCTGCGCCAGATGTGGCAGCAAGGAAACTAAAGCCGAAGGAGTGCGAGCCGTCAGAGGGGCCCAGAAGGCACGGCGTGAGCTGCAGCCTACCGCCTCTGTGGTGGTTGGAGGACTGGTGGTGCTGGTGCTGCTGGCAGCAGCAGCGCTGTGGTTGAACCCGGTCGGAGGGTCGGGGCTAGAGTTCTCTCTCCTCTCTCGTTTCGGTCAGTTGGCCCACAGCTTGAGCAGCAAACTCATCATGTCTGTCTGGGAGGCTGCAGCATCTACGTGCACAGCGATGGGGTCTACTGTTCAGGCCTGGAGCTCATGTCTCTGTTCAATCAGGGATAAGCTGCTTCAGCTGGTGGCTGCCTTTTCAAAACGCTGACGTCTCGCTGACAAATACCAAAGCCAAAACCTTAAGCCTTTAGTTTAAGACGGTTTCACATCCTCATTCTGGTAATAAAGGGGAGAAAAAAAATGAAAAAATCCAAGCTTTAGTACTTCATGAAGAGATGCTGCTCTTCATGAAGGCTGTAACAGTAGACCATTGTAAGAAGCCTAAACAGACGTGCATTGATCACGGTGATATGAGAAATGGACCGCAGTCATTCTTACAAACCTAGAACGTATGAACAACCAACAACGGGAGTAGGACTGACGTTGATCTGAGTGGATTTTTCTCCCTCCCTCCACTATGAAAGGGTGTAGCTACGCAGCCTTTGTAGCTTTAAGTGTTACGCTCCTGTGAAGGAATGTCAGTTTATTAATGGTGTCCATTTGTAAAGGTTTTATTAAACGGGGGCGTAGAGACCCGTGACGCCTTCTTCGGTCATGTTTTGGCAGTTGAAAGCTGGGTTTCACTCCAGGACACCAGTTGTTTGTCTCTTAACAAGAATGTTTACAGCACTGTGTGAAATTTTGAGCTGGAGCTGTGGACCAAAACCGGTGTGACTTGAACCTCACTGGTGTTCAGGTCCTGTCTGCTGCTGCTTTATCGCAGCTTCAAACCGGGATCACCGAGTGTTGCCGAGGACATTCACCTTCAGTCCTGGAACATCACAGTTCAGCTCTTTAAACCTCAGACAAGGCTGCATTCCTGAACAGTTTTGATTATGATTTAACTTGAATCAGTCAGATTTCATGTTTCTGCATCTGTTGTAGCACTTTTCTCTTTTGCGGTTTGATTCTTGTATTCTAAATGTAATTAAACTGCTTTGATTTTACTGTGAAGTATGTTGGTTCCTATTGAAGTTTTCCACGACTGTCTTGTGCTGTGAAATGTGTAAAATCTAATTCATGCATTTAAAGCAGATTAAGAAGCTTTTTATTCTATTTTTTCATTGACAATAACTCGCATGAACAAACATCTTACCAGAAAATATTTATTGGTTCAGATAAGAATAGCAGCATTTAATTGAAAGGACAATATAAAAATATTTACAGTGTGAAAGTAAAATTTAAGGTACAGAAACAGGGAGGCATATTCAGGCGGTGACGGCTTCGTGCTCTTTGAAGACGATGGTCTTGGGGTTGATTCCCACACTCTTGGTTGTGTTGTGCGTTTTGTAAATGCCGATGAGACGATCAGCAATCTCAAACATGTTGTTCCTCAGGGAGATGATGATGAACTGAGCGTTCTTTGTTTGCTCCTACAGAGATAAGGAGGTAAACAAGTCAGCAGAGTTTAATGTGCGCTGAGTATTTGCATCTTGCTGCTAGACTGAGAAAAGAATGAAGGCTGTCAGCTCAAGACGTCACACTTTATGACCCAGAAGCAAAAACCTCATATTAGTTTAATAAGGTTTTCCATAAAGGGACTATAACGCCATCTGGCTTTCAAATTGCACACTGACGAAACTTTCAATTAACTGCACAACTCATTTCTTGCCTCTTCCTCCCTTTTTCCTTTAAGACCCTGAGTGTCAGTTGTTCAAATTCCCAGGACATCCAACTCATGAGGGAGAACATGTATGCAGCACCTGTCGATCATTTAAGACGTGTCCATACTTACATATATGTAACACGCCACAATGGAGACGTTCTTGAAGTCGAGAGCAGCGTCTATCTCGTCCATGAAGTAGAGCGGCGTGGGCTTGAAGTGGTGCAGGGCGAACACCAGAGCCAGGGAGCTGAGGGTCTTTTCTCCTCCAGACAGGTTAAAGATCTTCTTCCAGCTTTTCTTTGGAGGACGAACACTGAGGATGTGAGGAAAAAACGCAAAATAAATCAAAATAAGGAAAGGATGAGAATTGTAAGCATGTGCATTTCTGTCCTGAAGGCAACACAAACGTTATACAGCAGTTTATGAGCAGTTTTACAAATTACTGGAGGCGTCTGCAGTCACTTGATCTCTTTCCCTCAGCCTTTACCTGAACATGATGCCCTCAGAGAACGGGTCTAAACTGTCCACCAGCTCCAGCTCCGCGTCGCCACCCAGAGTAAGCATCTGGTAATTTTCCTTCAGTTTGTTGGTGATCATGTTGAATCCCGCCATGAACTCATTGAGTCGTTGTTTGCGTAAGTCCTCGTAGCCATGCTTGAATTTGTCCCTCTCCGAGGTGATCTCATCCAGCTGGGCGACTCGCTGCAGGTACAGCTCCTCCTGAAAACACACGTTCCGTATCAAAAATTTTGTTTGTTTTGAAAATCAAAGACATACTCTCACTGAGTTACAACACTTCTGATCAGCTACTCAACTATAGACTCCAATCTAACTGTCAGCAATGAAAATTTGTACGTTACACTTACCATTAAATACCAAAAAACTCACTAAAATCACATATTAAACACTTCAAGTTTATGGGACAGAGCATTGGTTTAAAAGTACACATTTGAAAATGATTTGAAGCTGATTGTCTTTAAAAGCCTGCTGAGGCCCACTGTGTCTGGACCCACTGTCCTCTTGATTTATTTTTTCTCTAATCGACATGTTCAGCTGGGTTTAGTGTTTACGGTGTTTAGGTTTTCTCACGTGAATTCCTTTTGGGCTTAATATTCATTTTTGTAACACCTTTACTTAGGTAAATGCGGTTTTTCCCTCTTTAATGCAGATTTGGGAAAAGTAACTGCATCAGCTGTCACTGCTCAGAACTTTATTATTGAGGAAAGATCAACTCTGATCCTCAGAACAAGCCAGTGCTAACAAAACAAAACCACATATACTTGACTTTATCAGGAGCTTCGGTGGAAGTGGATGGAAGTGAATACCTGTCGAATAATAGGTCATGAACAAGCCAAATGAATTCATCAGTAAATGTTTCCAAGCAGGATGCTGGATTTCGTGCTGCATACCTTCTTTTTGTACTCAGAGATGGCCCCGAGATTGGGCTTCATCTGACTACACTGGATCTCCAGCGTGCTCATCTTGTTGACGATGATGTTGGGATCTGTGATTGCTTCCAACTCAGCGGGAGTGAGTACAGGGAGAGTCTCTGCTGGCTGGCCTTCAATGGAGTGAAGACACAGCTTGCTGGCCTGCAGAATGTAAACATTTTCAGGTGAAAGACGAGGATTAAGACTTTAGTCTGGCCTACAAGCAAGATTATTGTGATGAGATCCATCCAACTTTCTATCATGAATGAAACTGAAAGCTGGTGATGTGTCGAGGACTGTATTTGTCACTGACCACTCAGCCATCCAGAGTTTGTTTGGTTGTCTTTATGAACTGCAGAATCTGATGTTTACAAAAATAAAAGTCTAGACTTCCCTCCAACATGATGACTCACCTCCTCGTGCCAATACTTGATTTTGCTGTTGTGTTTAGTGATTGTGGCGTCTATCTGCTCAATGGTGAGCCGGACATTGAGGGACTCCTCTTGCAGCTCATGCTCCTGTTGCTGGAGGATCTTTATCTCCTTCGAAACCCTCTGATACTGTTCCTGCACTTCAGGCAGTGCAGCCTAGAGAACAGCAACACTCCAGCTTAGTTTATTGTCAATTGAAATTAATTAAGATGTGTCACATGTGTTAATGTGGGACAGGCAATCTTTATGCTGCAAAAACAGAAATGTTCAAATGTTATGAATCATTTTCACGCATACAGAAGTCCTACAGCCATCACGTAATTTATTTATTTATTTTTTTAAATTAGGTGCAAAGCAGCAAATACGAATGAAACGGTAGATTAAACGCTTATGTAGTGTTACTGTTGGACTCAGGTTTAATGCTGTCAAGCAATCCTCCTGGGAGCAAGAAACCAGCGCTTTGAGCTGTAGACATGAAACACTAGGAAATCTGTATGCATGTATAAATAAATCTTAGAGTGAACAAGTACCAACCTCAGCTTCTTGACAGGCTTTCATGATCTCCCCAGCCTCCTCCTCTAATTTCTTCAACTGTTCTGTAAGCTCAGTCATCAACTTCTCATTGTCCTCCAGCTCACCCTGCAAGCGAGTAACGCTCTCCTCACACTTTTTTAGGTTGCTACAAAGAGAAAGAGAAACACAAAGACTTCACCATTTACTTCTGTCTAAGTGGACCGATTTAGTTGAAACTAATGATGATTGCTTTAAATAAAGGTGACGATCATGCTTATAAAATAAAACAGTTTCAGGAGAATTTATATGAACTAATTTGCTTTTTTTATACATGCTTAATCAGGAGGGTCATGAGGTCGACTTGACCTTATCCCAGCTCATTACAGGTGCAAGGCAGGGGAATCCTAGACAGATCGCCAGTCCATCCCAGCAGGAGAACTTTCCTTAGCAAATGCTTTGGTTGTGAAGACTGGGGATCTCAAGCCTTTCTCTAAGGTTTTGTTTATAAGTTGTTTTTTTTTTAAAAAAAAAAAAAAAACAACAAATTGCCACCTTTATTCCATTAGATAAGTAACATCATTGCATATTAGATTTTACCTGGTACGTATCTGTTAAAACAGGCCACACAACACTTGTTTTTATTATGACCAGCACTTAAAACCCATCACACTTCAATCTGGTAAATACACACCCTTGCTACGTCTGTTGTTAGGAAACAGCTTGTTGCAGCAGACAAGTGACTGGCTGGATGTCAAATTGTCAAAGTTTAATCTCATCCCTGTTTTAATTACAACTGCCACCACATGATTTAAGCTTGAGGACAACATCTGAAAGAGGCATTTCATTTTGTGCAACACTATTAAACTGCCTCTGCTGCTCCGTCTCTCTTCTCCATGACCGTATCAGGTGTAGCAGCTAACCTGGCTGCAGCTTGTGTAGAGAAGCTGAAGCAGCAAATAATTTCAGCATCCTCTCAAAGATCAATTCAAATGAAAATAAAGTCTTAGCACACCATCATTCATTTGTATACATTTTAATTGTGTGTTGCCACCCTACACCCTAAATCCCAATCATTTAAAAAAATGTCTGTAACTGCCTCATTGCATGAACCATCTGGCAGTACTGACTTTTCAGATGTGAAATACATGAGATAAGCACCAAATTCTTACCGGTCAGCTGTCTTTATGGCTACTTTAGCTTTGGTTATGATAGAGGAGCAGTCGTCCAACTCCTTGTTGATCTTGTCCAGTTTGTCCTGCTGAGCCTTCAGTTTGTGGCTATTGATGTCTACAATGAGGTTGTGGAGCCTTTTTACCTCATTTTCCACCTTCCCAGCCTTGCTGGAAGCTGATTCATAGTCTGTGAGAAACAAGAGGGTTTAGATGAACAAAACAGAGCGAAGGAATATTACAAATATCTATAATAAACATTTGTATAATATACAGATTGTGTGATATATACCAGGTATTAGTTTTGTTTGCATGATGCAGACTAACAATTTGACCATTCTGAGACAGGACTAATCTGTCATCCTAAAACGTCTCTTTCTGAATGATTAATTACTGCATCAAATATGTACTTTTCCATATTTGATTAGCTAATTCTATGTAGTATTTTTATTGCCATGTGTGCAGGCAGCATATATTTAGAAAGATTTAATTCAAGCCCAATGCAAACACTCATTAGATCAAAATGTAAATAATTAGGCGTTATATTTTTCTTACACGCAGTTAATGTTACCATTGAGATTATTAAAAAGTAAACACTTTTTTAAAAGTTAGCAGAAGTTCTGACCTTTTGTGAATGCTTCCAGGCTCTTCTCCATCGGTTTCTGTTTGGCCTTGTCTGGAGCAGCTGCCAACACATTGGCTTCAAGCTCCTTAATCTGAAGTTTCAAGTGAGTCTCCTGGTCAGCCAGACTCTGAGGGTAAAAAGAAAAAAAAAATTGAACTCAAGCTTATTTAAAAAGAGCAAACGGTTTTTAAATCGGTTATAAATGCAATGAAAATGATGTACAGTGATGCTGTTGGTGTATTTTTCCAGGGTGTTCTTCATCTCTCTGAGTTGTGGTTGCAGGTGCTGGATGTTCTCCTCTAGCTGCAGCTTTCTCTCCTGGCAGCCCTGTAGCTTTGAGACTTTCTCGTTTAGCTTGCCCTCCATGCGGTCAAGCTGTAGAACACAAACAAGAAAAAAGATAGTAGTTTGTACAACAGTGGCTTGTGATGGAGGATGTATGTTTAGTCAGCATTGCACAATGACTTGAAAAAAAAAAAAAATGTGCAAAGTAGGAACTTGGAGACTATGGCAAGAATTGTTTACTTTTGCAGAAGCTGACATCACTCTGCTGTAGTGAGGACTAATGCCACCCCCCCCCCTTTTTTTATTTTTAAAAAAGCTTAATGGCTCTAAGTGTCTAATGTCAGCATCACACAGTTTTTCACAGTTTGTCTGAGGAAACATCTTACATCAGGCAAGCTCAAAATAATTTGCATAAGCTGATAAAGATATAACAGATGTATGCTCTTCCTCAAACCCTCATTGTGCACTTTGTGGGGGTTGGGCAGCATGCAGTCTAAAGGTTCGAATAAAATAAATAAGTGATTTCACTCTAAATCAGGACACACTTTATCTCCCTCTCTCTCCCTCCTTTATCTCTCACTTACACAGAGAAATTAAGCATTTTAGCTAGATTTTTGAGTTAACTTGGACTCTTTTTGTCATGACACCTAACCTACACTGATCTAGTTTCATGCATTTATAATCACCTCCTGCTGGGAAACCTCAGTGCCAATAGAAGAACCCATTCTGCCCTTCAGTACTCTTCCTCCTCCAGTCATGGTGCCTATGAAACACAAAACACATCACAGAGAGATCAAAGCTAGAAATTACAACAAAAGGAAAAGAAACCAGTCTGCTAGCAGAAAGAGGTCACCAACCAGCCATCTCGATTATCTGTCCCTTCAGGGTAACCACCCTCCAGCGCTTGTCTTTCTGAAAAGCCATCCTCGTGGCTTGCTCAATGTCTTGGGCCACTAGGGTGTCCCTTAGAGCAAAGTAGAAAGCTGGTCGCACGTTCTCATCGTTCACTCGCACCATGTCAAAGAGGCGAGGGCTGTTCTCTGGAGTGCGGATGGAAGCCATGTTCTTCTCCCACACCTTCATCTGAGGAAATGAGGATCCAGAATCAATAAAAAGGAAGTTAATTTGATTCATCCATTCATCACTAAATGATCACTTCACTTTCTTGTGACAGTTTTTACCTTTTCAAGACCAATGAAAGTGGCAACCCCGATGTTTTGTTCTTTGAGGAAGGTGACACATTTCTGAGCTGTGTCGATGGTGTCCACCACAATGTTGTCCAGAGCCCCACAACAAGAGGAAATGGCCACATCGTACTTCTCATCTATGGCTCCAAGGTCTCCCTATAAATACAGATTTCTTAATTAATGTACACCTGCAGTTTTTAATCAGACACTTAATGCAAATAAATCTAACATAAGTTGTAGTTAGAAGACCACTTTAGTCTGTTCATCACCACACTACTCATGCTATGCTCCTTTTTACAAAGTCAAAACAATATCTTAAGGAAATATCTCTTTGACACTTGCTTTGTTAAAAATAGCAAACTGAAATGAAAGTGAAAAATACTTAACTTGCTTAACCTAATATATTAAACTGTGTGTAAAATATTAATTTCAAACAGCAACAATTATTCTAAACGACCCGACTGAATATCGTTATGCATATTTTTGTCTGGCTCGTGACGGCGGTCAACCACTCAGTTCGGATCAGCCCATACATCACTGTTACAAACATAATGTACCTTATTATTCTTCTCCATTTTGTACAATTACTTAACACTAAGAATTCGAGCTTTTCTGTGCTTCAATTGGAAAGGCTTTTTTATGTTCATATTCTTATTTATTTTTACCAGTCTTCCATAGATGCCAGTAATCCGGCCGCTCTTTTTCAGCTGCATTAGAGCATCCAGGACTTTTCCTCGACTGCGATTGGAGGAGAGTGAGGTCTTGGCTTCATCCACCTTTTGTCTCAGTTCCCTCACCACTTCCCTCGTCTCATTATCCATCTTCATCAGCTTCTCCAGCTCTTCTTGGCTCTATGGTGAACAGAGAAAGGACAATTAAAGCAGAAGTGCACACAACCAAGCCCATCAATAACTGCACCGAGTTTTCAATTTTGTAGGAGCAACCTTCAAAGCCAGAATGCAGATTAATATGTACTAATGTTGACCTTTATTTTACCTTCTTGAGCTCCTGCTCTTTCTTGGGGATTTGGACTTGCAGGTCTTTGATGGTTGCACGGCGCTCCTGCAGTGTGTCTGAGGTTGTCTGAAGTGTCTGCTTGGCAGTGTTGAGCTGTGTCAGAGCAGTTTTGTGGCGGCTAAGATAGATGTCAAGCTCAGACTGAGCAAGGTCCATACGAGAACGAGTCTCATTTACAGATTTGCTGAGTTCCATGAGCTCTTTCTCTTTTTGCTGGAAAACACGAGAGGGCAGAGAAATTTGAATGAAGAAAAATACACAAATAATGATATAAAAATACAATCTAAATGTAAACCAGGAATTAAGAAAACACAGATTTTTGCACACAAAGACCTCTTTCTCCTGTTGCAAGCCGCTGGTCTCTTCCTTCAGACTTTCCATCACTTCTTTTAGTTTTTCTTCTTCTTTCACTTTCTGTTTTTCCAGGTCTTCCTTGCGAGTCGTTGCCTCAGAGATGGCCTTTTCACTGCTGGCTGGTATACTGCGCACTTCCTCAAGCTGAAAATTAAAACAGATAAGAGTATTGAGAAACAGATAAGACGTGTCCGACTATAGAGTTAGTGCAAGGTAACATCTCTGTTAAAAACAAACAAATGATACAATGGCAAAGTACTTCATTCTTAACCTGACACGATATATGAATATACCAGTGTGCTCATGTTTAGAAGGGGCCTCAGATCTCAATGGGTTGAACTATATTAGAGATTTTAACAATATTGACTTAGAAACAGAAAGTGTGAGGATGTTTTTGTTTTAAATTGGCACTGACAGATGCAAATAACTGCAATATGCATTTCAAAGTAGACTAAAAGACACAATATATAATTAACTACACACAACAGAACACAATCAACACTGAGAAAGCCGTGATTAGAGTGGCATAACTTTGCACTGCCACTTTGCATGTCTAAAACAAAGGAGGAACTGAGGGGTGTGCGTGTGTGCAATCTGTTTTGTAGGGTTAACTTTGAGTGAAATGCGAATGTGGCTGTTGGCTGTGTTACACAGGCCAGGCCATAGCTGACTACCACACAGCACAACAGGAGGTCTGCCTGCCTCCGTCCAGCTCCCTCTCTAAGATGTCTCAAGAGCACAGCCATTGTACGTGGAGCAGATAGGATTTTAGAGTGTGAAGGATGCAAGAAGTTATCCCTAAAGCTATAAGATAAAGCTTAGTTTGATTGAGACAGTTTATTACTGAATGAAAAGGTAAAGAAATAATAGTTAAACTAACAGAAAGAACTTTAAACACTGAAACCGAGCACACACCCACCTCCGACTTGTGGCCCCCTTGTGGCTAGTTTAGGACTAATAGCCCTTCCTGTCATGAAAGTCGATTTTCAGATTTACATAGCTTGCTATTTTATGCTGTGAATTATATCAGGCTATTTAGATCATATAAAGTGACTCATCATTAACAAAGGTTCTTCATTTTCTCAAAAATAAAATGTTGAATTTTTAAAACATGTTTTTGTTTTTGACAGTGATCCATAATTTTACAAAAAAGATTTCCTAAAATAATAATAAAAAGAAACAATTGCTTTTTATTATTACACAGTTTAAAATTGCAATTGGCAGAGAGAGAGAGAGAGAGAGATAGATAGATAGAGAGAGAGAATACTCACTTGTGTAAAGACTTGAAAAAAGCATTTCATTTCAGGCTTCAAACTACTGGCTCTTGTATTTTATTTTTCTTGCCCATGTTTCTTTCTTGACCACAGCTAAAATAAGAGTAGCACTGAAGGTAATGCTATAGTGTTGCGATGTGAGCTGTAAATTTACAAAAAAAAAAAAAAAAAAGAAAAAAGAAAAAAAAGGGGCTAAACGTATTCTCTCCTGACACATTGTGCAGCTGTGCGTCTGAACTGTGTGCCCATAGTGATATTGTCAGGGTGACATGATTTATCTATTGCAAAGCAGCAAACAGTAATACTAAACTAAATAAAGTCATTGAACTGTGTGTAATAGTGAACTGCAGCTTAAAGGCCAACACACCTTTTTTTGATCCTTTTCCAACTGCTTCTGCAAAGCCTTGTTCTTGCTCTTTGAGTGTTTAATCTTCTCACGGACTTCAACATCCTGCAGGTCCAGCTGGGTGAACTTCTCCTTCTGGCTCTCAATGTACTTGTTGATTTTATTTTGTTTTCTGGTAAAAAAAAACAAAAAAAACCAACATATATATATATATATATTTTCATTTAAAAAATTTAACTGGGCTTCAAGAAAAATTCCACTGACATACTGTATAGATTGAGAAAATTTGAAAAATAAATCTATATACAGTTAACAGAATAATGGGCTCCATTTTCTGTAACAAAACGATTATGGATTGTAACATAGTATCAATATTATACATTGGGTTGGGGGAAAAAAAAAAAAAAAAAAAAAAAAAAAAAACACCTCACACCAAATGTTAATTATTTTGTCACTTCTATACATTTACAAAAGCAAATGTATCCTCTAAAACAGTTGGTTGACAACCAAGACAGCCACCACAAAAATAAGACAAATCAACAGAAAAGCTGGCAACCAGATATATGTTACACAAGTTAAAAGAAGCAAATAAATAGAAAAATATTCCTTACTTCTCCACATTTTTGAGCTCTTGGTTCATTTTCTCCATCTCCTCTGATATCTTCACATTTTTTTCAGTGAGTTCCTTAGTTTCCTCCAAGATCTTCTGCTTTTCCTGCTCTTTATCCACCACACGTTTCTGCAGATCATGGCTAACATCAAAGGGTTTAAATAAACACACACACAAAAATCAAACAGAACTATTATTACTTTTATTTAGCCATAAAATAAGTCTTTATGGTTTGGCAACAATAAAGCATGCCATGCTATTCTTAAGAGACACTGGTAAAATGTTTCTTTGTATTGTTTAATATTGTATGTACAGAATACAGAGACTGTGCTGATAACACTCACACATAGTACTGATGGAGCCGACTCTTGTGTTTGAAGATATCATTCTCCAGTGTGAGGAACTCCACAGCTTTGTTCTTTTCTCCCTCCAAAGCATTCTTCTCCTTTTCTACAAGCTTAACTCTGTTTAGCTAAAACAGTGAAAATATTACAGTAATTATCAGGTGATAAGTTTCTTTAATAATTCAATAAAGGCAATAAGTAGAAATAATTATGTTGACAAAATAATCTTCAGTGCCTGGCAAACGCAACAGGAACTACATAAAAACCCATTAATTTACAATAAAAATTAATGGGTAGTTCCAAACTACTGGCTTCATCTTCATGTCTGTGGTAAATACCCCAGTCAAGTGGAGCCTTATATTACAAACTTTAGATGCACACTTAACATAACATAACATAACATATTTGAAATACTCTCAAATGCACACAAAACCAGCAAACACAAACAAAAAAAAGCAACAAAAAAAACAAAACAAAACTAAAGCTTCTTAAAACAACTATAGGAATGACAATAAAACTGAAAAAACAACGTGGTTAGTTTGAACTCTGAGATTAGATAGTGTATGAGTGTTGCCACCTTTTCTCCCCTCTGCTCATTGAGAAGCTCAATGCGGCGGGCAAGAGTTTGGATAGGCTCCTTGAGACGACAAGATCCAATGATATCTTCCAGGTACTCCAGCATGCCCTCATCATGCTCTGTCTGCCCTTTAGGCTTCATCATGGCAATCTGCTCCACCTCTCCCTGGGTACAGTCCAGAAGAGCATATTGGCAAAGCCATACATCCATTTGTTCACCAAAATAAAATAAAAATGCTTGTCACAAGACATTTTTTATTCTTTTTCTTTAAAAGTATAAAATAAAAAAAGTCAATTCATCTGTAAGTTAATATACAATCTTAATTGTATGTCATGCTGTCAGTTCATTTACAGCTCATGTAAATATTACATTTCTGAAGTCAGACACACATTATAATTAACATGGACCATGGAGATTTGTTTTTTTGGCCAAGTACAAAAATTAACTTTAAAAATAATATGGCAGTAAAATACACAACTTAAACATAACCTCAAGTAATTAATAAATGGTCATTATGATCATATCTGCTAAACATGTGTCATTTATAACATTACCAAATTTCACCTCACTGTCCCTTCCACAATCACAACCCAGTAGCTTATACTGAAGCTGCTAGATTTAGTATTTAAAAAAAAAATTATTACATTTTTTTTTAATATATGTTGAAATTTGTTTTTACTTATTTTAACTCCATGGGAGCTGAATTTAATAAATATTGTACATTTATACATCTTAGTCCAGAGTTCTGAACAACTTTAATAAAGCTTTAAAAAATTCTGGACAATATATTTAAAGTAAAACACTTAAGTCGCTATTTTTATAGTTAAAAAAAAGGTTTTAAATAAGGTTACAATTGCATGTAGGGAAAAAGGGAAGGTCACATGCTACTTTTATGTATGACAGAAAAAAAAAAGCTTCCAGAAGAAGGGGGAGAAAAATCCCACGTCATCCTCTGCTCTGACCAGTGCACAAAATAGACAGCTTCCCTTTGCCAAAGCCTTGAAAAAGTGACCTTGAAGAACAAGATCAAGTCTATTCCCATAGTCATGCAGCCATGTCAAAGACAGACATCTAAGAAGAGTACAAATGGACTACCATACACGTAAATACACAAAAGTGAAACTGGATAGATTTAAGTATTTACCTAAAGGCTCAAAACATTTTACAAATAATACAAAGGAAATGTAACAATAACACCAACATTTTAATCAGCCATTTTGCTCTAGTGTGACATTAGTCATCACCCCATATGCCTTTAGTTAATCAGTTATGAGCAGGTCAAATGTACTCCACTCACAGGGACAGAAGAGTAACAATTAAAATGATAAAACCTAGTACAACACAATGCTAGAATGAATAATAATAAAATAATTAAAAAAACAAAAAAACAAAACAAAAGAAAATTATTTTCCGAGCACTCAGAATGCATTACATGCATACATCAACATAAAGATCATTATAAAGAAATTAAATTTAAAAATTAATTAATAAACAAACCAATTTTGAGGCAGTGATAATGAGGGAGTTTGATCCAGCCACACTGAAGCAGCACTGCTAATATTGGGGTTGATGTATGTTCTCACACGCCAATATTTACGTGCTGCTAAAACGTGGCAGGTACATGAAAAAAGGAGGGGAAGGGAGATCCAACCTGTCCCCACTGGTGGTTCACCCTGACAGGTTTCCTGACTACAAAGTGTGAATGAGTGATTCTTGTACTGGATAAAACTGCATCTTTTCCTTAAAATTCTAAAGCAGCAAATAATGGTTCGCACTTTTTACACATTGTTTCAAACCATGATGCGCTGCTATAGCACTCTAAGGGCTGGCAGAGGGCACATGAACTTTTCAATTCCAGTGCAACAGGTTATTTCTCATAGAAAGACATGGCTTATAGGTACAGATGATACACTTGACTCAGAGAGGTCAAGGAAAGGGGCTGAGAAGGAATGGTCACACAAGGAATGAAATAATTAAAAATAATTAAAAAATAATGATATATGTATAGAGAGAGAGAGAGAGCGATACAGAGACAGAGACAGAAAGACCGAGAAATGGAAGAGGCTATTAAAAAAATAATAACAGTAAATCAACAATTACCTGTAAGATCAGAAATCTATTGTGGTCAAGGTCAATACCGTGGCTTCGGAGTAAAGCTCCCACTTCTTTAAATGTAGCTTTCTTGCCATTGATATGGTAGGCTGAGGAATTGTCTTTGTTGGCAGTCCTGGAAA
Organism: Xenentodon cancila; assembly: GCA_014839995.1. NCBI lineage: Eukaryota > Metazoa > Chordata > Actinopteri > Beloniformes > Belonidae > Xenentodon > Xenentodon cancila. The sequence goes on from CM026201.1 coordinate 20,775,815, forward strand.
CATAGAACTTGGTGTTTGGGATGACTTCGTAGTCATCTCCTTTCTGGCTCAGAGGGGGGAGGGGCAGAAGACACGGAGCAGTTCAGAACAGAACAGTCCAGGAGAGATACAGCTCTACATATCAAACTGTAATACTTATACAACTAGAGACCCCTGAGAGTTAAGAGAGGAAAAAGAACAAAAAAAAAACCCCAAAAACAAAACAACAACAAAAAAAAAAAACAGCACACACAAAAACCAAAACCAAAGCCATTAAAGAAAGATTTGTTTAAAAAGCAGACAACAGACCCAGGCAAATCAAAGTAAATTGTAAAAAGAAAAAAGAAAAAAAAAAAACAACTAATTAATTAAAAATACTGAAGTGTATTCAATTACATGTGCATTTAAGAAATGTATTAGCCACAACAATGGATTTATAAATACTATGCAGAGGGAAAACAAATCTGTCTTAAACATTTTATACTCTAGGAGTTCAAGCTGTGTACACCACATCTGGAGGAAAAAAAGTCTGAGGGATGATGGTTGTAAAGCTGACAAACTACACAGGATTGTGTCCTTAGTTAGACAACTTGATTTTTAATTAAAACGGAACTGATGAGGAAAGCAGAAATGCTTAAATATCTAATAGTCAAAGCAAAACTTACTCACACCTCTGTGGAAAATTAAATGCACAACTATTTTTAATTTATTAAAATTTAATTCTGCTCGTTTTAACAGGAGTTTGTGATTCAATGCATCTGACTTGATTCTTCTTTTAATAAAAATACATCATCTTAACTTTTTACAGTACTATCAAATGAGTAACTAATCACCTAATTGGTCACTTTAAAAAAAAGAAGAAAAAATGATTAAAAATATACAGATTATTCATAGCACAACATGAACTGAATATTGCATGTGTAGGAGAAAGCTCCAAGTTTCATGTCTAATTTGAGTCTGTACTTAGTCACTGATGTAATAAATGAGCAATAATAGTGAATGGGAATTTGCTAAATAATATATTTAAAATTCAACAAAAACTTTCAGCACACTCAAAAATAATTTCTGAGAATGCCCTTTAATTTGGACTGTATATTAATTTAAAGCAAAAGAAATGTGTGCTAAATGTAGAAAGATACAGATATAGATATATCTACCTTATCAATAATCTTTTGAAAGTGAACCTCCACAGTACAGCTTTGCACATCTTTGTGTTTATCAGAGCTGTGAATTAGCACTGACAGCTTTTTTGATCTGATCTTTTGAGCTCTGTATCCGAACACAAAGAGCATTGAATCTATCACATTGGACTTTCCACTTCCATTTGGACCAATGATGCAGGAAAAGCGCTGAGAAAAAGGCAAGAGAAGATAAAAAAAAAATATTTAAATCAATTATATGAAAATATACAACTTCCACATACAAACGCTGTAGATTTTATAACATCTGAAGCATTGTTACAACATTTTAGCATACTTTCTTTGTAACAGTGAATACTTTTCTTGCAAGTGTAGTTAAGATTAAATATTTAGATATACATTTTTTTTAAAGTTTTCAGCGGAATTGGGTGAGCAGAAAAATTCAAAAGCCAAAAGTTTAAAGAGATACATTATTTAAGGGAAATGAGGATACACCACTAAAGAACCACTGGCTGTGAGATACACTCACTAAATCAAAATGGAGGATTGACTTTTTCCACCTTTACTTTTTAAGTTAATTAAGTCTTTCAAATAGTTACAATAATAATCATTTACTTTCTTGTCATATTTCACTACAAAAGGCAAGATACATGTAGTTAGGTTATATAAAATTAAAGAAAAATAAAATAAGGCTGAAACACACCATCAGTGATGGTAAAACTGATCTTAGCACAGTGCAACTATAAAGTGCTCCCCAAACGGAGATAAAAGTAATATCCACACTTGGTCGTACCTTGTGAAAAGGCCCCAGAATCTGCTCGCCTGCATACGATTTAAAGTTGCGATTAACTAAATGTGTTATCATGAGGCGAGGAGCGCCCGGTTCATTGGTCATTGCTGGGGGCGGGGGTGGAGGGATGCTACTGAGAATCACCTCCAAACTTCGATTATCAACCGCCTCGGCAGCTTCACTCCGAGTTGAATCTGTAGCACAAAAAATACAACTTTTATTCTTCTGTGCGAGTCGTTTCAGGTGTGGAGGGGGGACAGACAGTTGTGCATGGGGGAGGGGTGAATGAGCACAAAAACAAACAAACAAAATACAGGCAGCAAGTCAAAAGCAGACAACGACTCCAGAGAAAGTTGACATGCGTCATTTTCCTTTGTTCTCAAAACAAGAGTTAACCAGAAAAACAAAAAGACCACGGTCGCGAATGAACGAACCCGCATTATTACACAAACGCTCTCCACGAGAAGCGTTCATAGAGTAGATGCGCCACAGCCAGTTCGTCGATGATATCTAAAGTGTATCTCTCGATCAAGCTTATTCTCACCCATGATCAATTACAGAAGAAATGCAGAAAAACTACTTGATGATCTATAACGCTAAAATAATTACATAGCCATCCACCTATTCACAACGACCGATCTGCCAAAAATCTATTGTGTGCACAAACATAAACAAGCAAAGGAGTCGTGTGTATTAAAATCAAATACTAGCAGCCAGACGCCCAGTCAAGCCTTCCAACACATCCTAATAATTACAAACATCAACCACTGCCTTTGTGCATCTTAAGACTAGCATACGCAATATCTAATATTAAGTTATAAACGTTTAGTCAAATAGTGCACCACCAAACATCACATTATTCGAAGTAAATTACCTCGTTTCCTGAGGAGACCCGGGAAAGAAGTACTTTCGACGTTATCAAAATCATTCCAAAAATGAGTTTATTGATGACTGGCACTTTAGAAAAAAACGTCTCAGCCATCCTCGCTACGTGTTCAGATTTAAGCTAGAAAAAAATCTTTACAACTGTGCCAGTTGGGCTGTAGCAATACAGCAATACACGCAAAGCCACTGAGTGAACAACTTATTTAGATTCACAGACACCAAAACAGCCTTTGTTACTTGCCAGTTGTCGGTGGTGCCTCCTCTTGGCCATTGGAGTTGGTTTCCTGAGGGGGTACATCTAGCTCGTCCTCGGAGTGATCCCGAGGCTGCGACCCTTTCCCTCTTGGCTTAACGGACGCAGTTGAGCTCTTTGCAGTTTTAGATGGCATGGTTTGCAATCTAAGTGGGGGTCAGTGGTAAAAAAGAACATCCATGAATGGTGTTTGTGCCTGTCAATCCCTCAACTCCACTTATAGTCGGTCACACGCAGCTAATCTGTCAGGCGTTTATCATTACCACAGTCATGTCTCACCCATCCCATATCCAATAGGTAACTCTTTTTTTGCCCCCATATGCTAAATAGTTGTGCGGGCAATACTAAAGTAAAAACGAGTCACAGAGTATACATTTGCAATTTGAATAACGTGATATATTCTGTAGTTTTGACCTGTAAACAAGTCATCCGAGCTTCCGTTACGACTAGAGAACCATTTTAACATTAAACGTGAACGCCAGTATAAACTTAACGGTCTCTTCCCATCACATTTGTTTTAGTAACCACCAGCATCTACACTGTGGATTTTATTAGCGCCTAACATATGTCGACGTTCAATAACCGCTACAGTGACGGGAAAAGAGAGAGAAAAAAATGCTGTTAACGTCACTAGCTGGAAAACACAATTCAGTAGTATGCCAATAGATATAACCGTCTCCCCTTAACTTCATCCCTCTTGCATGGACACTAATGAAAACGCAGCTGAGCCAGCTCCAGTCGAGGTCTCAATCTAACAGTAATATTAACTTTCAGTCCCCATGACTTTGATGTTGGGGGCGGAGGTAGAAACGAGACGATCTAACTCGCTAGGTAAGCCTATTCAAGAAACTAATTGAATCTAAACACGATGTTAGTTTGCCGTTACCACCTCGTGTTTGTCAAGTAGCTTGGCCGTGCTGGACTTATAACGTTTTCTTAGCAGCGAAAACGTCGCGTTTTGCCTGAGCTCACGAAACTGTTACGTTAGCTGCACTCGGAGCAGAGCGTACGCTAACGTAACAGCTTACATTAACTCGTAAACTCGTGTATGTTGTAGTGCCGCAATGTTTTATACAGCTCTACAGTGCTAAATGTACACTTGAAAAAAACTATCAAAACAAAAAAAACACGACAGTTAGCTTAGACACTACGACGCGTTTCACTTTGCCATTTGGAGTGAGTTTATAAAATCCACATTTACGTTAGTCTGTGGTCACAAAGTGACTCATTCATTATTACCCGTTGTATGTCCTTGTTTTCCATTACTGCTAAAAGCTGAAACTTAGTTTAACATCCTGTTGACATTACGTTTCGTCTCGTTTATAACGCATGCATTTCAGCAAATAGACGGAACCCAGCATTAACTCGTAGTTAAAATGTAGTTATATACCTTCGGCAATAGATACACGATCCGTCAAAAGTCTTCCTTTCTGGTGAAGAAAAAGTGTCAGTAAATCCAAAGCTCGGCAAATATAATCCTCAAAATCCAGCACTGTGTTACTCCGAGTCACTCTTCTACCCGAAATTTCGATCTTGTAAATGGCGCCTAAACTCCGCCGTCGAACCAAATTCGTTACAAACCGGCGCAAAGCATCATGGACCGTTCAAAGGGCAAGGGAAAAAAACACGAAATTCAAAAAAGGGGACGAAGCCAACTCCGCCTCTCTGTGTACCCTCCGTATTCACGCGATGAAAACGACGCGGAATACTGTTTAAAGATACAGCACTTTTCATCTATTCCACAATGTTGACGTTTATATAGGTTTATTGTACGAATCTGTTTCTACTAAGTTCAAATGGTTGCTTGGTTACAGTTGAACGTAGTCCCCGCCCATGGAGTGGATAATTTTTCAGTACGCCGATTACATTCTATAAATCAGCGATTGTCTTATCTTATTTCAGCTTAACAAGTGTGAATAAGTGTCTCTGTTTTTAAAGATCAGTCTTGCATTAATGATCATTTTGAAATGTTAAGAAATCGAGATTTCCAGCTCTCGCGATAATTCAACTTTCAAGTGCTTTCTGACCCAGATTAATGGCTACCAAGTTAGCATTTACACGTCAGGTAAAAGTAGCTCGCTGACAACGGAAAGAGTCTTTTGTATTGTTCTTAAGATTCATACAACATTAAACGCCGTGCATGCACTGCTGGCTTCCCCGTAGTGAATTCGTAAAACACCCGAATGATGCCCGTGTTAACCAGAAGACCGCTGGCATTCAAGTCACAAGCAAGACACGGGACATCTGAGGATTCACGTTAGCAACCGTGTCAGGTACCGTAGCAACCGCTTGTTTCTTCTCCGTGAAAGCTGCCACGCCGCACGGGTTTGCTTTGTTATGGCTTCGGGCTCTTATACCGCTTCTGTGTGTCGAATCGGCGTATATTAATTACTTAGATTAATTAGATAAGAGTTTCTCTGCCTGATATGCTTTTGTTCGTTTAGGATACACCAGTTCGGACATCCACAATGAGACTGAAAACATCGCTGCAAAAGGAACCCAAACATATCCTTTTAATGTTGACTTTTTCCTCTGTGGGTTTTGTGTTTTTTTTTGTCAAGCTAAGCTTTACCTTATGTTAGACAACGTCAACACATTTTTAGTCAGGTTAACTGTTTGTAGCCTACTAAAAGTGTTGATGGATTTAACCAAATGACTGTTTGTTTTATGTTTTATTTTGCTTGTCTGATGTAACCTCTAGTTGCCCTGACTTGTATGGTAGCAGAAATATCCACGGATGTTTCCTCTGGAGGTCCTTTATCTCTAATTAAAACCAAAAGTTTAACAGTGTAATAATATTCACTTACAGGTAAAGGTTCTGCATCACAAATTCTAGTTTAAGAAAATAATATAAGTGTTGCCATAGTTTATTGATTTAGTACTTTTGACTGAACTTAACCATGGCATCATTATATTACCAATATTAGATGTTGTATGGTTAAACAAGGAGGAAGGAAGAAAATAAAAGGTTGTTCTGTTACTCAAAAGCTGTTTCTACTTTTTTTTAGCTGTTTGATCATCATTTCATTTCTTCAAATTTGAGAAAAGTTCTCTTTGCTGGAAATTGTAACTCATAAAACTTTTCCAATATGAGCCAACCACATGTTAAAAAAAATGGAAACTGCTTGTGTAATATACAGAATATACTTTTCATTTATTAATTGTTTGCATTTAAAAGTAACTTGTTAAATCTATTGTGTAAAATGTTCCTGGTAAAATTAGGAGTAGAAAGTAGGATATCCCTGTTTGATATGTCATTTTGTGGAAGAATAATTGTGATTTTTTTTTTTTTTTTTAAATAGTCAAAGTCTAAGCCCACAAAATTGTGTTCCTGCATACCAGTTGACTAAATGTAGATACCTGTATTATATCTAATTTGCAATGAATAGACTTATAATGTGCGTTGCAAATGCTGTTCATTCAGTGAGCTGAAATACTGACAATTCACCTTGATTACTTCCCTTAACAGCTTATCACATAAGGAACTTGTAAGTTGTGTGGGTTGGACCACAGCAGACGAGTTGTACTCATGCAGTGAGGATCATCAGATCCTCAAGTGGAACCTGCTGGCGAATGAAACCACTCTGGTTGTTAAATTGCCAGAGGACATTTACCCCATTGATCTACACTGGTTCCCCAAAACTGTTGGTGGCAAGAAACAGACTCATGCAGAGATTTTTGTTCTTACCAGCACTGATGGTAAGTTTCTGTATTTCAGAGAACGCTGTTCTGCAGGAGCTTCATTTCTAAAAATTATTTTCAGCTACATGAAAGGGATTGATCTCCATTTCAGATCATACTTATACGTGGAAATTAAGTTCATTAAATACATTTTCAAATTCTAACTGGAATAAGCAAATGTAACAACTGAAAAGATATGGTTCACATGTCAAATTAAATTCACTTCATTTCAGTTCAACTAAGTTAAGTTTATTTATATAGCCTACGTTCACAACAAAAGTCATCTTAGGGTGTTTATAGAAGTTTGAAACATGTCCAATTAAAATATAGTACTATTCAGTCTGATTTTCATCCAGCTCAGTCCGTTTTATGTCATTATAATACAAATCAATCCAGTTTGGCCTAATTCATTAAAGTAGTATTTATAAAATTCCAGTTTACATTCTGAAGGAATCAAAAGTAAGCCTGCAGCTGAGTGAGCTACGTGAGATTTGTTTTGGTAGTCTGGTAAAAGAACAACTCCAAATTTTCTCACAGTGGTATTTGACACCAAGAAAATGACAACTAAGTTAGCTATGTGGTTAGACGGTATGTAAAATAGTCTTCCTTTAAAGCGAATAAATATTTGGAGGAAAGCATGTCAATTTTCACAGTTTTTATTTTTTTTTTTTTGTAATCATAAGACGGGCTATTTATGTTCTGCTTTTACAAGGCATTCAGAAAATTCCTAAGAGTGGATTTAAAAAAACCTTGGTGGTGCAGTTTTTGTGACATGTATGCTCCTGGCCTTTGACATGTCTTCTTCATCCTATATTAGATATAAAACAAAGCGTGGATGCACTGCTATGGCAGGCAATGTGTGGTCACAACTCTAATGGCAGTGTAGGGTTGCATAAACACACCCACAAACTGAAGCAGCAATTTTCTCTGGCATACCAGAGGCTAGTGAAAACTCTTACGATTCACTTTTGCAACTTTTGTCTTGTTATAGTTGCACAAATATTAGTTGCTCCAGATATTGCTTAAACTATATGAAGAGACAGACTAACATGAGCATTAACTATTGCATGCACCAAATTATCTTGTCAAAGAGGATTCTTTACTGGATATTTGCAATCTTCTCAGAGATATGTATGATTTAAAAAGAAAGCAGTCCAACAACCAGGGTTATATGTCAAAAGGGGTTTATACTGATCTTGTGGCTTTTCCTAACCATATATGATTACTCAGCCTTCCTTTCCTGAGAAAGTATATAATTTTTTTGTTTGGCACATATAAAATTAGACATTGATCATCCAGTTAATAAGTATAGTTCCCTCTTTTGGGATCCTTAAGAGAAATAATTATGTCGCTCTTGCACATCATTTGGTATTCCTCTAAATTGGACGTTTTGTAGAACAGAAATAGATGTGACATTGAGAGAACCAACTTAAAAATAAAAAATATTCTTTATTTGTGGTCCTTTTATCTTTTTAAAAGCAATAATACATTTGTCAAACCATCTAAAGAGAGGTGACATTAAGTGAGTAAGATTTATGTTGTTATATGAGCTCATAAGAAAAATCATCTCATATTACAAGCAAAAAATTAAAACCTCACATAAAAGCACATCCCACAATTTGGACTGTTAAGACTACAGTTTAATGTCAATATGTATAAAATTTAAAAATTAAAGTTTGTTTTTCATTTGGAAGAGTCGTTTAGTGGAATTCTGCACGTCTCTTATACTTACTACCTGCTGGACCAGTAACATGCACTTTTGTTGGGATGTCCAAATTTAGAAATGGGAGAGAGGAGCAGCATGCTGATTTGCAGTTATAGACTGCCAGAAATTACATAGAGCATTCAGAATTTTTAATACACACTGCCACAAAGTATATGTTAGGCTTGTGTCTTCAATAACTGTCTCCATGCCTGATCACCCTTTCGTGTCGAGCAAATCTAAACTCGCCTCATTTTCAACCAACAGCAAAACTCTAGTTTTAGTTTTTTGCTTGACGCTTTTCTAATTTACCATACTGGAGAAACATAGCTTTGTTGATAATGGTGTATAATGGTAGTGATGGTTATTATGCTTTTATTCATAAATTTAATGAATTTTAATTTCTTATCAATCTACAGTCTCTGTATTAAAGTGCATCCATTTAAAAACCAGTGAATTAGCATACCATCTATTTTTAAATCAAAGATAGCCAACAGTTACATCAACGCAGGCCTGGACTGAGAAATCGTCATCAAGAGTGTATGGATTTTTCTGTTTTTTTCTTTACAGGAAAGTTCCACCTGGCCTCAAAGATGGGGCGAATTGAAAAGAGCGTTGATGCACATAAAGGAGCAGTTTTGTCTGGAAGATGGAACTGTGATGGGACTGCTCTAATCACAGGTTAATATGACACCAACATATTTTCTTTGCCATTTTAAAATTGCACATATGATAATCTTTGTATGTGTGTTTTCTGTATACACAAACTCTGCTTTATTTTTTTTTTTTTCTGTAATTAAGCTGGGGAAGATGGACAGCTCAAGATCTGGTCAAAAAGTGGGATGCTACGCTCAACACTAGCCAGCCACGGTAAGGTTAAAAACTCACTGAAACATCATATCCATAAAGGTTTGTGTAAAATTGTAGTTACATTATCCATAATTATAATTCAACCAAACTTTAAAAGGACTCATTCTACTAGACATTACTGAATACTGCAAAGAATATACATTAGTCATGGACAAGTTATCCTCTTAACCAGGAAATGTAATCAACTGGAGCTCAGGAACAATAATTCTGTGATCTTGCAATATGTCAAACTTCTGGTTTTCCTGTATTTGGGACAAAAAATGGTAACTTCAAGGTATTGCTTTGATATTTGGGATACTTGATTTTTTTTTTTGTTTTGTTTTTTGTTTTTTTTAATGGTTTGTTTAATTTTGAAAAGCCCTTTCATTGGATTGTATCTTATTTTCACATTGTGCATTTGCAGATATCTTGGAAAGGTTGATTTGATTGATCGATTTTAATAATTTAATAACCTTTTTTTGTTATAAATGGAACTTAATAACTTCCACGCAGATATAAATCAGTCTCATAATAATTGTAAAACATGCATACAGAAAAATATAAACTCCTATATGTCTGCAGGATGATGGTTATAGTCACACAATCTGAATGGATGTATGAAGAAATGTAAATTTTTAACTTTTTTATACCATAGTAGTTAGCAGTTAGCCCAGTTAAACATTTAAAGTCAGTCCATGTGCATCCAGCTGCACACGGTTAGTAAAAACAAGACAAGACTTTTGATTTACATAGAAAGTGCTGATTGCTTTGGATCCTGTTGTTCATAGTGCCTCTAAAGAGGCTGAAAAAAGGGCAAGAATGAGACAAATGTGCTCAAGATTGATTCTTGTGTGATTGGAATCGCTCAGTCATGAAGAAGGAGGAAAGGAATCACTTTGATAATGTTATTTCCGAAGAAATGCTTGCACAAGTCTACGTATGCAAAGTCTGGAGTTAAAATAGAGCACGTGCAAAATTTAACAAGCTGTTGCACCTGGGTGCTGGATAGGAAACAGGGCAGCAACAATAGAGCTGTTAGTTGAAACAAGGAAAGCTTGTCTTACCTCCGTCAGGAAGGTAAGTCAACATAAAGTGTTTCAGAGATGCTGGCTGTTCCCAGACAGGTGTCTCTACTTTTGGGTGGGGGTGGGGGGCAACAAAATGCAAACGTCATAGAAGGACAACATACAGGTAAACCAAGGAAGACATGATACTGGAGGACACAAAATTGTAAGTGAAAGTAGTATGGGGAAAAAAAATCAACAAATGAGTAGAAACAGACAGCATTTGTGAAAAATTAAAAAAAAAAAAAAAAAACATGGGTATATGGCACTGTTGGTTAGCTAACTTAGGTTTGCTTTAACATGGTATTCCACAAACCACAATATTTTGAGTTCAACCTGCTGTTGCGAGAGAATTTGAATATGATTGTAGTGTCTTTCCAAGCTGATTGGTGGTTGTGGAACCTGAAAGCATGCACAAAGCCAAAGCTGGTTTCCAATTTGTAGCTTCTAATTTGGCAACATAAGTGAGAATGGACATATCAGCAGTCATGCAGCTTTTTGCTTATATGCATGTACTGAGAGCTGTGCATCTGGATGCATACCCTCATCAGACATGCAGAACTCGCCATGACACCGCCAGAGCTGCAGAAACCAATCAGCAACAATGGAGGAAAGTGACAGTCAGTGGTGAGTCAGACAGTCAGAAATATCCCTAACAGCTGTGACCACTTCCACTCTGCTTTCATCAAATCTCCCCCTTCAATATTGTCTCACAAATACGCCATTTTCCATTGTCGTTGACAGGAATTACACATGCTAAAAGATATCTAGTGCACATGCATGCCATTTCAGAAGGCTGTCACGTTCAGAGGGCCCCCTTATTTCAATCAATGCAAATTGGCTGTTTTAGCTTGGCTGGGTTAATGTATACTAATCTATAATGCCAGATAATATGACTTTTATATTGACTCTGATCAAACCTGTCCAATCATGCTTAATTCAGCTGTTGCTATCGAAACAACATCCATGGTATTCTTCAAAGTGGTGCCAGTACTGAAACAAGGACTAGTGGAGGTCTGCTTGGACCCCTGTCACTCAGATTGCTGTGAATGGTTTAGACCCATTGCAGTCGCCTGTGGGTCAGGGAAGCTTACCAGCATAGAACCACAAGCTACTTTATATGGCCAAAACTATTCGCTCACCTGCCCTGACTCGTATGTGAACTTAAGTGACATCCCATTACTAATCCATGGGGTTCAATATGATGTCGGTCCACCCTTTGCAGCTATAACAGCTCAAAACAGTGGTCTGGTCATACAGTTAACAGCACAACACAACTTATTAAAATACAAATTAATAAAATGAATGAATTGAGTTATTTTCAGATGTTGACAGTGCTAAGCACTAGCAAAAGCAATAACGGCTAACTGTTGGCAATACCCGTCATTAATCAAAAGACCGCACCCTTAATGATACATAAATTTGTTGCTTCATATAATTTTACCTGGATAAAATGGAGGAGCCCCTCATAAGTTGTCTTAGACATAGATTTTATCTATGGAGACCAAAAGAGTTTTTTTTTTTTTTTTTTTTTTTAATTTTTTACAAATAACCAGACAATAAATATGTTTCTGTTGCAAAGTTGGGCATTTAACATGGGGGTCAGTGGAGATCGACTTCATTTTGGAGTCCACCCCTAGTGGTCAGTCAAGGAACCGTAACTTTTTATTGCTTCTGCATTGGACGCAACCTGGAGAACCAGCTGTTGCCCCTTGGAATGAACACCATGTTAAACATTAAACCTCTGCTAGCCACACTGGAGTTGACCCAATGGGACTTTTGGCACAATTAAAACACATATGTCATAGATAAAGGTTCAAATCATTGTACTAACCATTAATATATATGCAGACAAGTAAAGGAAAAAAAAAGAGAAGTCAAACTTAAAAGATCATTAACATCTTTAAAAACAAAGAAAACTAAGGAAAGAACATCGTTATAGTGGACTAAAGGGAAGCCTTTATGGACTGTATGATTGGATGTATAAAATTTCAATGATGAATCACAAATCTGAAATGGTCTGGGAGAAGAGGTTGGAACTTTGTTTAGTGAAGGTTCAATGAAACCTATAAAGAATGCTGCCTGAAGAGGTAGTCTTTTCACAGTCATGGACGATATGGGATACCATGTCAGGTAAAGCAGTTGGGGGTGGGGTGGCAATGATTTATGGTTTGCATAGGTGAAATAAAAAAATTCCATGGTCAACTAAAGGTTAAATGATGAAGTCATTTTCCAGCATGGTAATGCCTATTAGGAGAGTAAGGAGAGTTAAAATTCTTTCCGAGATGACAAGTCAATGATATGGCCAGCAAAAGGTGTGGAACTCAATCCAGAAACAGGCCCATGACAAGCTTCATTGGGCAAAACCGATCTGTAAACTGCTATATTGAAAAAAGATGCAATCTGGTTAATTCAGAACATTGTTTTTAATTTGTGGAGCCCATGCTTTAATTAATTCAATCTGTCCTAAAAACGGGAGGTGATGCAACACAGTACTAACTGTTTTTATGTTCCCTCTATGAAATTAAGCTCTATAATGAGCTAAGAATCCATGTTTTCAGTTTTAGTGTAGCCCTCCGTTTTTCTTATGCTGTTTTCATACAGCTTCAGAAAAACGGTCATGAAAATTTCCAGAATTCTTCCTGAATTATGAAACTACAAAAATGCATATCTGAAGTTGCAAAAATAAAAACAATCTTGATGATTTTCTTTTGCTTTGAAATTGCCAGATGATTTAAATTGACATAGAAGCAGGAAACCAATTTTTCCCATATGTGTGGACAGGGAAATCTAGGAAGATGTGTGTGTATGTGTGTGTGTGTGTGTAGTGGGGTTATTAGAACGCAATTGTGCTTAGAAGAATAAAAGCAGAGTGTTCATTCCAGTTTTATGGGTTTTCTTCATTAAAAGCTCCATAAAGTTTCACGTTTTCAAGTTTTATTAAAACTCTTACAAGAAACTGCTCCTTATTTTATGCTCCACTCTCAAGCATTCACAGATGACTTATTTATTAATTGATACTTTGTCCTGTTTGACCTATTGAATTTTTCTTTTCCTCAACTGTACAACAGAAAGAAAAGATAAAAGATAAATAAGTTGGATTTTAACTTGTCTACTGGAGAAATGGGTTTTACATCCCTGTTGAATGACAGGAGCTGTATAAAACCTGGCAAGATATCTGCAGTATGTAGTTAATTCAGAAAGGAGTAGCATTTTCCCTCCATGGTTAATGCCTGTAGACTAAGCTGCTGGGTAGTGGGATCCTTGAAACACTAATAGATGTTTTGAACACCTGGATTTAGTAGCATTGCTTTTTAGAAAAATGCACCATACACAGTCCCTGGGTTCCTGCAGGTGTTGTTTCTCTTCAGAGCTTACACCTCAACACACAAACTGCAGGAGCATGCTGTTATTTTTGGTTACTCTGACCCGTTTTAGGAGGGGGTTCTAGGAAGACGGTGGAGCTAAGCAAGAGGGAGCAAAGAAGAACTCGTCTCAGTTCTTGCCATTGCCTTTGTCAGATTAAGATCATGTGACCAGTTGGCATTTGTGAGAAACCACATGCACCTGGAGTGAGGTTAAATGTCAGGCCCCCTCCCCTTCACACACGTATAACCACAAACCAAGTCAAACACACACATCCTTGTATTACTGTCTTCATGGGGACATAATTAGTGTAATTCATTCCTTTATCCTTGTCCTAACCTTAACGGTCCCATCTGAATTCCTAATCCTAATCCTTGTTTAAGTGGTTAATTGTGTGGGATCCAGCATTTTGGTCCCCACAAATGCACGCATGTGCGTATACTATGGAACTTATACAAATTTTCCCATCTGGCTTTCATGTAAGCTCAGTGCTGTTCCATAGGTTCAGTCTGGGGTTTCTGAGGCAATGTGAGATCATCCAAGAGGAGGATTTAATTCTGCTGTAGTTGCTGCTCTAAATTCTGTATTGTCATTCGCAGGGAAGAACATCTTTGCAATACTGCATCAGAAAGAGCCAAAATTTTACATATAATCTGATGCTCAGTCCATGCCTCTACGCTTGAGATTTGTATGAGATTCAGATTACTTGTATTTCTGCTTATTTTCCAGGGTCTCCTATATATTCTGTAGTCTGGGGTCCAGACTCAGACAGAATACTCTACACATCAGGGAGACACCTAATCATCAAGCCTCTGCAGCCAAGCTCGAAAGTCATCCAGGTACACAGCATTTTTTTTTCTTTCCTTTTTTTTTTTTTTTTAAATAAAAAGTGGTGAAGAAAACAGTTTGCAGAGTTTCATAACAAACAACATGTTCTCATGTGCTTACAATCAAACAGAGAGACCAATTAAAGAGATAAGTGTATGATAATACTTTTCAGGCATAAAAATAGTGAAACATTTAGCTCTAAATGTTTCTATCAACAATGTCTGAGTCACACTTGTACTTTAACTGAACATAGCACTTATCCACCTTCAACAGTATCCTATGTCAGACATATGGCATAAGTTAACTATTGATGTGTAATTCGTGCAGCTTCATGTCTGTGCTAGTGTTGCTTATGAGTAAAGAGAGGGAGACAGCAGTGAATTTATTTAAGCAAGGTGCAATATATTCACAGGAAAGCCTTGAATCTCAGTCAACCTGGTTCAGTTTTCAAGATTAAATTTAAAACAGAACAGTGATGGTCTGGCCAGTTTGAATTGCCATTACTATACCTGCCCTGATTTTAATTGTGCACATCCCAATGCACCCACTTAGGATGTTTTGCATTTCTGCAAGGCAGCTGACCACACTTGTGGGCGTATGGTTCTCGTTGCCTGTCATGGGAATGATCTCCTAACATGCTGGTGGACACCAGCGGTAAAGGATGCTGTCAAGCTGAAGAAGGAGTCCTTTTGTGCTGTTTTGGCCTGTGGGACTCCAGAAGCAGCTGATGGGTACTGGCAGGCCAAGCAGAACACAGCTTCATTGGTTACTGAAGCAACAACTCGGGCCTGGGAGGGGTTTGGAGAGGCAATGGAGAACGACGTTTGGACGGTTTCGAGGACATTTCAAGGACAAGCAATACACTTCCTGAAGTACCTGTCGGGGGCTACTCCAGGAGTATGGGGTTGCAAGAATCTCTTATACAGGCTGTCGGGTCCCTGCACTTCGGGTTTCCGAGCTTGATGTATGGTTGGGATGGGGCACTGCTGACATTCCGAGTCGGTTGAAGAAATACTTTGAGGATGTCCTAAATCCCACTGACATGCCTTTCTTCCAGGAAGTAGAGCCTAGGGACTCAGGAGTGGGCTCTCCAATGGGGCTGAGGTCAGTAAGGTGATTAATAACCTGGGTGGCAGTGCACGGAGGGTGGATGAGTTCTGCCCAGAGTTCCTTTTGGGATCTGGACATTTTGTGCCTGTGTTGGTTGTGCCTGTGAACTGGCTGAATAGAGTGGTGGTCCCCTTCTTTAAGAAGGAGGGGCCAGAGAATATGCTGCAAATACAGTGAATCACACTCCTCAACTTCACTGGCAAGGTGTGGTCAGGGTTACTGGAGAGGAGGGGCCATTGGAAAGTTGAACCTCAGATCCTGCAGTGGGGATCGTATCCTGCTTGTGGAGGAGTTCAAATATTTTGGAGTCTTGTTCTTAAGTAAGGGAAGAATGGAGTGGAGGATTGGCAGGCAGACCGATGAAGCATTCACACTCATGGAGAGGCTGCATCTCACTTTAGTGGTGTGGAAAGGCGCAGCTCTTGATTTACCAGTAAGTCTATGTCCCTATCCACACCGATGGTCACAAATTGTGGGTAGTGACCAAAAGAACGAGACTGCGGATAAGAGTTGTGCCTTTGGTGCTGCTATGATGACACATTCAATAACATAGGAACATGACTGGTAAAAAAAAGTGAAGAAATGCCAACAGAAGTTAGATTTCTTAGTTGCGATATAAAACACAAAGTAATGATAAATCATTATTAGATAAATTCTTAATTAAGTCAATTATTTACCTTCTGGTGAGAAATTGCTGAAAATAAATTCAAAAACAAAGTTTTGACTTGAAGTTGAGGGTTAAGATCATAGGTGAGATGAGGTCAAAGTTGAGAAGTCTCTATTATGTGGTCGTTCCACAAAGAAACGGTGGACACAAATGTGAACGACTCACTGAATGATTTTCTTATAGACCAAAGCAGCCACATACAAAGTGTCAGGAAAAAATGTCAAGAGTGTTTGAGTTGGTAGTCACTTCGGACACCAAAATATTTGCTCCCAATCACAGAAAGTGGCATATGGGAAAATATATAAAATGAACATATTTAACATAAAATGTAATGTTGTGTGTGTATGTAAGTTTCCTCAAGACGTACAGTGAGGTGGGAGATGACTGTGACAGGTTATCTGAATTTTAGTTGTCTTTTTATTCCCAGGAAATAAAAACTGGTCTCCTCAGCTCCATTGGTATAGTAAAACAGGTGGTAGTTTTCTTTTTTTAGTTTACTGCAATGAGAAAAGTGTGTAAAGATTGTACATTTTAACAGTAATACAATACATCAACTAAGTTAACATACATTTTGCCTGCCCATTCCATCTCTCCAGATAATTTAGTGATGGTGAAAGATTTAAACTGTCTTTTAACTTGAAAATCCCAAGACTTCTTAACTTCTTGTCAGTGGTCACAATTAACTGCAGATGGTGGTAGCATCTCCGTGCCAACATGAAAATAGTTTAACAGCACTGATTGGACTGACCAAATGAAAAAGTCCAAGGGGATCAGTGCAGATCTGAAAAGAAGATTGTAGATTTATACAAGTCAAGAATGTCTTTTGGAACCATTTCTAAACAGCTGCAGATTCCAAGCCTATCAATTTGTACAGTTGTGTGTAATTATGGGTTATTTGAAGGTGAAGCCACTTTTTTTAAGGTTTTGAAGAAGATCAAAACTGTCACTCTCAACTGAGGATTTTCTTTTCAAATGGCCAGGAGCTGCTGTTGAATAACTACAGCACAGGCCTGCCATGAACTGTAGGCCTCAGGAACACTAGTGTCAGTCTAGAGTCTACCAAGTTTTACATTACCACAAATCATTGGACTGCACTTGAAGAAGGAACCTTCCTGCTCCAAAATCGACACCTTCAATCATAACTTCATTTTGCAGATGAATACATGGACAACCTTTCCTCTACTGGAAAGGTTTAGGTCAGAGATGTGTAGTATAAATATCCAAATGGAAATATGTATGGAGGAGTAAAGGAAAGGCATTCATCCCCAAGAACCCAGTGCCAGTTATTAATCAAAGGGATCAGGAGTATAAAGATTACCTCACATCTCTTTAATGTGTAATCTCAAGATGTCAGCAAGACTGTGGAAAATGGGTATTCCAACATGACTGTAACCTCAAAGCTACATGTAACTGATTGTTGAATAGACGAACAAGGCTATGGTTGAAATGCCAAATCGCATGGTTCTTGAAACTATGTGGACTGTTCTTAAAAGAACACGTATAAATTTTATTTCACAAATCTGGCAAGAAGATTGATCAAATATCCATCAGAATTCTACCAATGTCTTTGATATTCTCTCATTGTTATAATTAATACCTTTAAAATTAAAACTTTTTTGTTGTGCTGTAATATTTAACATTTGAATTTTAATTCTTTGTGATTAATATCAACTCCGACTTTTTAACTGTGGTTAAATAACAAGAATAAATATTACTCTCGGTGAACTGTCACATATGAATAGTATCATTATGTTGTATAGCTAAAGCAGTGCCTCTTCCTCTATCTCTCTCCAGTGGAAGGGTCATGATGGACTTGCTCTTAAGGTGGACTGGAATTCAGTAAATGATCTCATCCTGTCAGGCGGAGAAGACTGCAAATATAAGGTTAGTAGTTCTTTAGATGCTGATTTAAAATGTTCAAAAAACTGTCAAAGTAGTGGCACATAAGTCAAGATTTAATTTTTTTTTCTTTTTGTGTTCTTTGAGATAAATGAGATGAGATGAGAGGTTGTAAATTGGCACTTTACAAGTTAAGTGAATTGTACTTAACTGAATTAAGAACATGGATTAAAAAAGGCATATTTGTAGATCCTCTACAGTACGTGGTACTAAAAACAAATGACATAATCCAGGGCAAACAAATGTGTTATGGCAGCAAATGCCAAACAGTCAAGTGATGGAAGTTTTTTTTTTTTTTTTTTTTTTTTTTTTTTTTTTTTTCCTGTCATTTCAGCACATTCACTTTCTAGGTTCAGTTTTGTCTCTTTGTCTGTTACTAACCTTACACATCTGGACAACAACATGGTAATGCTGAACCATTGCTGGGAAGGTTGAAGGGTTTGTATTGTAGAGATTTAAAGGCCTATCCTGTGCAGTTTCACCTAAAGTCCTTTTCAGATGTGCACTGCTTTCCATTAATCTGGTGGCTACTGAATGTGTCATTCTCATGTCTTAATTACTGCCCCAATGCTTTCCTGTAATATTTAGCAATTGAAACCTGGCCAAGTTGGACCTAGTAACATATACATATCACTTTCAACATGGCACAAGTCTGAACTGCAGTAGTCAGATTGACAGACACAAACACACTACCTACAGACTATTTGACATATGATCTGGTGATCAGAGAAGTCTGACAGCTTGCATTTTTTTATATAACAGCACTGCTCCTTTCATACTTAATAGTTTTACCTATGATAACAGGCTGCAGCACTGATTTCTTTTTTCCCTGGATCAAAGATGAATTCATTAGAGAAAAGAGTTTTAAAGTGTTTGAGGTTCAGCTGAAGCTTCTGTTGATCTGACCATGAATGAGCTGCTCCATTTCTTTGGCATTTTGTTTAACACCATCAGCTTGTTAGTTTGATATGTCAAGAAGGACTTGTAGAGGTACGAGTGATGCTGCGGCTTCTCATCTGACAAGCAAAGGCGTCCAAAAGGGATGAAGATTAACCTTTTTTTTTTTTCTTCTCAAGTTGATCACACCTGCAATGGCACTGTAGTTCAAATTAATCCTCAAAAATAAGATGCCTATCAAAGTTAATACATAACATATGTCATTTAATGAGATTACACATATAGGAAAGTGATTTTTTTGAACTCCTTCCACCCACCACTGTTATGTTTTACACAACCATTGCATGGTTGGCATGCTGATGTAGTTATTATGAAGTTACTGTCCAGTCTCCCATGCTGTCTCTCTCTATCACTCTAAGACTGTTAATGCAACATACAGCATGTTGTGTCTGAAAAGAGTTTAATAGTTCTGTGTAACAATGAATGTTGCCTATAACTTAATCCAAAC
The DNA here is from genome assembly GCA_014839995.1 of Xenentodon cancila. Lineage (NCBI taxonomy): Eukaryota > Metazoa > Chordata > Actinopteri > Beloniformes > Belonidae > Xenentodon > Xenentodon cancila. Next base: position 20,795,432 of record CM026201.1, read on the forward strand.
TAAGCAGCTAGTATTCATAGTAGTTGTCCTCTCAGGAGCGAGGGGGGGTTATTTGTTAACGTGTGTGTGTGTGTGTGTGTGTGTGTGTGTGTGTGTGTGTGTGTGTGTGTGTGTGTGTGTGTGTGTGTGTGTGTGTGTGTGTGTGTGTGTGTGTGTGTGTGTGTGTGTGTGTGTGTGTGTGTGTGTGTGTGTGTGTGTGTGTGTGTGTGTGTGTTGAGAGGAACCATGCAAAAAACCACTGTTAGTAGTACAACCTAAATATGACAAAAGAGGCCCACAGCGGCTGAAGAACTGAAACATATATCTAGCAATAATTGGAAAACATTATGCTTTACAGCATGTTAGGTTTTGTAAAACTAACCCTTGCATCAAATTCAAAATAAACATAATTTCCAAAAATGAGTAGAGTATGCAGTATAAAGAGTATAATAATCTTAAACATTTAAATTGCATATTTCTTTAGATTATTGCATTGCAATTTTATGTAAATTCACAGTGTCCAAACATTTTTGTAAATAGTAAATGTATAGCTGTTTTAGAGGTTGTTGTATCATGTTTAACTATGCCCTTCCTCAAAAGGTCTGGGACAGCTTTGGACGTCTGCTTCACTCTTCGTCTCCTCATGACTATCCTATCACGTCTTTGTCCTGGGCTCCAGATGGGGAAGTGTTTGCCGTGGGCTCCTTCAACACCCTACGGCTCTGCGACAAGACTGGAGTAAGTGAAGCTTTTATAATCTCCATCAGTCCTGTACCTTAAACTCTCCCAATATAAGGTGAAATTAATAAACCTTGAAATATCTATAGAAGCAAAGTAGATGTTGTAACTATTAGGAGCAGAAACTGAGCATATTGCGACAGCTGGATGCTTTGGCATCAGGTTAACTGAACCATGGTCCAATTGAGATGTTTATTTTTAAAGAGTTTGAATTCATTTCATTTCATTTTTTTTTTTTTTTTGAATCTATAGAATACCATGCAATATCGGGGTACTTCACACAGAGAAACAAACTACAAATTCCCTTTGAGCAAACACTTGCCATTAGAGTGGGGAGAAAGGGGACTTGTTCTGGGTTATGAAAGCTTTTTTGTGTATGTTTAAGGTCTGCAAAGTTATGAATCCCAAAGTCCACACCAGTGGATGTTATTCTCTCCCACAGAAGACACACCATTTCTAACTGTAGTGAAAGGCTTGCTGGCTGTTCAGGTTTTTTCTTTTCTTACTCATTTATATCACTTTGAATCAAGTTTGCACAATTCCAGCTGAGCAGCTTGTTCAGCACACTTTAAACAAAGAATGAGCAGCTCCCTTGTACAGCGCCATGTATTTTTTTTAACCTCTCAGTTGACTATTCAGAGCAGACTGGGCTCTTCTGGTAGCAGGGTGTAAAGAGACGGAAGCTTGAATGGAGTCTTATTAAAGGAAGGTGAATGTCTTATGGTATTCCTCAAAATAAAGTTGTTAACCTGGAAATGATCATATTGGCTCTTTGAATATCTGTCACATCTGAGACCTAAATAATGAAATTGATTAATTTGTGTATAATACTTGGTACAGAATGTGAAAGATGTAAGCCTCACCGGGAACAACCTGATATTTATACTGCCTGGAACTTTATTGCCAGGCTGTCAACTTCACTGCCAGTTCAGGTTTACACTCAAATGCTCCTGCATTCACAATGTGCCCTCAGTCTGAGCCATAACTGTTAAAACTTTTTATCTATGGCCATTGTGTAGCAAGAGAATGGATGTTTTCTTTTGATCAAAGATTGCAATTATAGTTATGCCTTACTTGGGCAAAATATACAAGTTGACTTTATATTGAAGGTGACTCTTTAAGTGTCAGTATCCTCGGTGTCCTCTGTGACAAAAACACAGATTTTGTGCTTTTCCCATCTTTGACTATAATTTAGTTGGCTATTTTCTTGATGTCAACGTCCTCAATGGCAAGTGCTTCTGTGCTGTAGGTGCCAATTTGTAGTGATCACATTAATTTTATTTAAAGAGCAGATGTGCAGAATACCTTTTTATTGTAGATTCTGATCTGTAGCGTGCTTATGAAATGTGTGGAACTGACCAAATGTGAGTAATTCAGTAAATGAGTATGCATGTGTGTGTCTGCAGTTGCCTATAATTGTGCCCTTCTTAGACTTTTGAACACCTCTGAGAGGCTGAAGCGATACAAGTAGCTGATGCTGAGACCACTGGCACAACTCTACTGGTGCAACTCTACATTTTTATATATATATACACACACATTTTATGGTGACCTGTGTCCCATTACATTCTCCCAGTATGGGATTGTTTATGTGGTCGGCTTGTTCCATTGTTTCATCATTGCACCACTTGCCTTTCAGTGGTGTGTTTTGGTTATGGCAGTGTGATGATGATGGTAATAATGTTGACAATGATAACTATGGTTTTGTCCTACTCTGACTGGAGGAGGGGTATCCTAGCTGTCTTCTCCCCTCAGCTGTCCTTGTATGTTGTGCCATGGAGGTTTGTTCAAGCAGTAGAAGGGGGAGAAAGAAATTTAAAAAAAGTAAAGTCTAGAAAAGAACATTCCCTTCAAGGTCACTCCATCTGAGTGCCTTTTGAATTTTTATATCCTTTTGCACATCATGTCGAAGAGTTTACTTTTCCTACACTTGACCACTTGAGAGAAATAGCTGTATTGTCATTAGTATGTGTTTTTAGGCAAATGAAAATGGAAGCCATTAACCAATTACAAGTGTTGTTGCTGTGGATGGTTAGTGGTACAGCAAGGGTTAAGCAGTGTGAACAGTCTTTTCAGTTACTAGCGTGACTAATGGGAAGGAGTTTTGTTCTGTATCTGCTACAATAAAACCTTGCACTTTAACGTATTGCTGCTGGCTCAGCAGGATCTGTCCCGCTCATTTAACCCTTTCACCTCACCTCCACCATAGCTCTTCCCTCAGTCTCAGCTACCCCAAATTTTAACTGTCACTCCTTTTTGCTTTAGGGCAGCTATAGGACTTTAACCCCCATCATTGCTGTGGCAGGTTGCTGAATACATGTGAAGACTCACACACACACACACACACACACACACACACACACACACTCACACACACTCACACACACTCACACTCACACACACACACACACACACACTCACACACACACACACACACACACACACACACAAAGCTACTTCAAGACAAAATTAAAAGAAAATATTAGTCTTTTAATTGCAGAAATCTAATGAAGTGATCACAAGGTTTGTTTTGTTTTTTTGTCATTCTGATGTTCTTGTTGTCACTACGGAACCATTAATATATTTTAATTATTTTACTTACAGTTTTGTTGAATTTGGAATTCTTCTTTGTTGAGTTTTTTTTTTCTTTTTATAAGATATTTAATAGCACACAAGACACAAAGAGCTTTGCTGTCCCTTTTACAAGTTTTGGGAGACACAATAAGTCAGTGTCTGTCTGTGTGCCTGCCATAGTATATGCATGTGCCCGCATGCCTGTGTATGTGTGCAAGTGTGTGCAACCATTGCCGTGCAAATGTGCCTGCGAGACAGCAGTCTATTTACGAGGCGCTGCAGCTGGTGTCTAGCGTCTGGACCCTGTCACGATCCCTGACACTGTCACTGGCTAACAAGTAGAACTCATTGTGCCAGGCAAGCACCCTCTCGCTTCTTTCTCTCCGCCCCTTCTCCCCTTTTCCTTCTGTACACTTGTTTTTTTTCCTCTCTTTCTCTTCACTCTACACCCCCACTGACATACATAAATATGGTAGCTTTTTTTTTTCCCTCTTTGTTTTAAGTTTTCAGGGGGTTGGATTAGAAATCAGTATTGGACCTACAGTTTACCATTTTCTCTTTGTTTATAATTTCAATAAATTAAGTAATTAAGTTGTTTATATGTCTTATAGGAAAGGAGGTCTGTAGTACACTGTCCTAAGCAAACACTTTAAAGTTTCTCTTTTTTATTTCTCCCCTAGACAGCCATGGGTTTCACAGACTGAGCTCATTCAAACCATTAGAGCTTATGTTTATTTGATTATGGCTCCAGACTTGTTTCACACTTAATTTAGTCATTACTGCTATCTGTCCTATTCTTCCTTAGCTGAAGCCTTACTGAAAATATAACTGAACTTAGCCGTGCTATGATCCAAGCCCCTGTCACACTCCTCCTAACAACTCGGTGTACATATCCTCTATTTCACTCTCCTTTCTGTTCGCCTATTGGATTATACTTAACCACAGGCAACCTAGTTAGGATCAGATGGTTTTGATATTAGTCTCAGTGAAGCCTGCTTCTTGGCAACATTTGTGTCATGTGTAATAACAAAATGCCCTTCTTACACATGTTCATGTTTGCAGTTTTCCTTCTAAAATGTGTAAGAGTTATACCTCATAAGAGCCATGTTATTTTCATGAGTAGTATATGTAACAGTGGGAAATGTCTCCAGTTGTATCTGAGGGGTGTTTTTTTTGTTTTGTTTTTTTTGTTTTTGTACCCATGCACTTGTCTTACCAGCCAGTCTGTCTAAGCTGATGTGGGTTATTAAGCTATGTAATTTTCTTTTTAATTGCATCTTTGTCTGTGACATACAAACATTTTCATCTTCAAAGATCAAATTCTTCATTTTTGAAGATAAAGTGGTATTCTCTCCTTATCTTTTTTCCTTTTGCTGCCCATGCCCCACTTCTTCCTTTAGGTTTTGTTGAGTTTATCTGTGCTTCCCTCTTGGCTTCTTTTACTTTGAGCTTTCCCCAGGCTTCTCTTTCCTTCCTTTTTTTTTTTTTTTTGGGAATCCAGAGGTGCCCTGTGGGCCAGAATTGGTATCACAGCTTTTGGAATTGGTCCATGTTTAGCTGAGATCACAATTGCTCCTGTCTTTCTGCTTCTTCCTCACCCTCCCTCTTTAAGTGCAAACGTATTTTCTATAGGATCTTTGTTTATCATCCTTCTGGCTGCCAACTATTATTCTCTCTCATAGAGTGCATAGCTCTTAGCTGTAAGTCTGCCAGTGTTACTGTGTCATCCTTTGCCTCCACTTATTCCTAACATCTCATCCTCATTGACAGTGTTCTCAATAACAACCATATTTAGATCTTTCTCATCCTATTAACTAGTCCCTGTATCAGTTTTCCCATTTCTCATTAGGGATCTTACAACTGAATTTTTGCTGACAGTTTGCCACTGACCACTGTCCATCCAGAATCTGGAAAGTGTTGGAAAACAATTAAACAGCCCAAACGTTTGGTCTTAATCATATGCCGTCGTTGTTGAAACATGGAAAAGTAAAAGAGAATGCAGATGATTCATTTCTGAGGTTTTATTTATTCTTCATGAAATGCGAAGGGAATGTTGAGTGATGTACAGTTAGGCAGCAGACATAGGAAATAAAGTCACACATACAGAATGAGGTTACAAAAACAGCCAAGAGAGTGTAACATAAAAGATTCTTTTAAAAACAAATTCAATTATTGAGAGGTTTTAAAAATGGAGCACATGTGCACATTAGAAGAAATGGTGTTTAATGGGAGAAAAAAAAGGTAACTTTGAGAGTTCAAGTGTGTCAGAGTGGGAGCAAGAGCACGGGTGCATTGTCAAACAAAGAGAGTCCTGAGTCAGCAGCAGAGCAGTTTTCTCCCCAGGCAACTGGGTAGGGCTACATCTCTCTCTCTAAGTCTACCCCTCCCTCCCCTTTCAAATCTGTTTTTGCATGCTATTTCTTGCTCTCTCCACTCTTCCTTTCTGTTCTCTAGTTGCAGTAAGAACAGAAAGCTCTCTCCGTACATTGTGAACTGGTAGAAACAGTTCTGAAAAGAGCAACTGGGGTCAATCTCACCTTTCAAACTTCTCCTCCACCATCGTTTAGCCATGTTGTCACGGGAATGAATTACACTGACACGTTGTGATAAGCTTCCCAGTGCTGATGTAGTTTAATCTTAAGTGTATAAATAGCACAAAACCATTGGTTGCAATACTTGCATGAAGTGTGTGTGTGTGTCTGTCTGTCTGTCTGTCTGTCTGTCTGTCTGTCTGTCTGTCTGTCTCCAAAAGTATTTGCTCACCCATCCAGATAATAGGAATCAGGTGTTCTAGTCACTTCCATGGCCACAGGTGTATAAAATCAAGCACCTCGGCATGCAGACTGTTTTTACAACTATTTGCGAAAGAATGGGTCGCTCTCAGGAGCTCAGTGAATTCCAGCGTGGAACTGTGATAAGATGCCACCTGTGCAACAAATCCAGTCATGAAATTTCCTTACTCCTAAATATTCCACAGTGAACTGTCAGCTGTATTATAAGAACATGGAATTGTTTGGGAATAACAGAAACTCATCCACGAAGTGGTAGAACACGTAAACTGATGAAGCGGGGTCAGCGGATGCTGAGGTGCATAGTGCGAAAAGGTCACCAACGTTCTGCAGAGTCAATGGCTACAGACCTCCAAACTTCATGTGGCCTTCAGATTAGCTCAAGTACAGTGCGCAGAGCTCTTCATGGAGTGGGTTTCCTGGCCGAGCGACTGCATCCGTGCCACACATCAGAGTGCAATGCAAAGCATTGGATCCAGTGGTTTAAAGGACACCGCTACTGGACTCTAGAGCAGATAAAAGGAACTCTGAATACTTTGTCATAACACATTTTGGACAATTCCATGCTTCCAACTTTTTGGGAACAGTTTAGAGCTGGCCCCTTCCTCTTCCAACATGACTGTGCACAAAGCAGGTTGATAAAGACCTGGATGACAGAGTCTGGTGTGGATGAACCTGACTGGC